>JAVSBS010022668.1:0-40876 GCA_033124195.1 Coracias cyanogaster | reverse complement strand
GGGGAAGAAACCAGTTAAGCCATCAGCATTTTCAACTGCTGTATAACTTCAGTTTGGTGAGCGAAAGTAATCATCTCACAGAGCTAAAATGGAAACTGTAGCAAGATATTTAAAACAAAGTCAAGTGATGCTTCAAAAAGGCTGCTCTTTAGTGAAGCAGGATACATGCAGTGCATACAGCAGCCTAATAGAAACTCCAAATAAATACTCTTCTAAATGAGAAGGATTGGAGAGTGGGCTGCCTTTTTATTATTAGTGCCTGGAAGACCCAATTTAATTTTTTAATGCTTTTTATTTTTGGTTCCACTTAACTCTTGGGTAACCTTTTCTTTAAAAAAGAAAAAAAAAAAGATAAAGAAATGTGAAAGGGTCAATATCTAAATTGTTCTACTTCTGTTCTATAGACAGGTATCTTTTAATGCATTTTTTTTCTGTCCTTCAGTTTAGCTGGAGTTTTGTGTCAAATAGTCTAGTTAGAGAACTAGATTCGCTGTCACAGGAATGATTGACCAAATTAATGCCTGATTGCTTTTGTGACGAGTTCATCATACACGGTTGGGTAGACCCTGCTGTTGCTGAGAAAGAGCAGGCCTGCCTGTCTGCAGCAAGCAGAGGACCTCTGTGTTGCTAAGGCCTGTGTCATGAACTAGCCAGCAGTGGGCTTTTTTGCCCCAACCTTGGACTTTAAAAAATCTCTCTGCTGCAGGTGAACTGTAGAAAATCAAGACTGCGCCATGATCCTGACTCTCTTCTGTAAAGAGGTCCTGAAAAGGAATGAGGATAGAAACCTGCTGTCTTCTGACAGACGGCCAAGTCATATCTCTATGTTCCTCAGTTTCCCTGCTTGTAAAATGATATGTGGCTGCCATCAGAAGTACTCCAAGATCTATAGAGAACAATCTTATATAAATCCCAAATGGCTGGTTCACCAATGGAAAAAACTGCAAATCACTGACACAGGTGCACAGCTTGAAAACAAGAGGGTTTTGTGCTGGCAACAGGAGTTACCCCACTTTACTTTTTTTTGTAGTGTTTTTTCTTTTTTGTTCTTTAAAATTGATTGATTGATTTTGTAAGACAAGCACATAGAAGGTTAACTTATTTCTAGTATAAAACTCAATGGTGTTGTCCTACACACTAGATCTAAATTTGGTCTTAGTGATGCTTCTTGAGATGAAGCTCCAGGTTTATTTCTCAAAAGCGGTAAACTTTGGCTAAAATAGTATGTTACTGTTTTGTTCTGGAACCATGGGTATTGATGGTCATCTTGTATACACTGAACTTGGCATTTTTGCTGACGTCTATCTGGGTGCAGCACCTTGAGGTAAGAATTGGCACCTTGCCCTCTTTTAAAAATTATTTAAAACTGCAACCTGATTTGAATGCCTGAGGCCCCTTTCTCTTTGTGCTCTGTGCCTGGACCTGCTGAGGAGAGCACCATCAGCTAGAGTGTACTTTATTAAATGCTTTTGAAATACATAATAATTGTATTTTTTCCCCCTTAACTGGCACCTACAGCAGATCACTTTGAGACAGGAGCTTTCTGTGGCTGAGCTGAATACTATATAACATTTTTTCCTGCCTTCCTCTCCTTCTCATCCCAGTGTCCTTTCTGTTTGCCTCACCCTTTTCCTCTCCTGCACTATTCTGCTTTGGCCATGGCCTAGCAGTTTATACTTGGATTTCTCCTGCTGACCTGTCGGGCAAAAAACTATTCCTTCTCTTTTTGTCCTTTCTGGTGCTATGCTGAATCCTATGAATGACCTGCTGCTGTTTATCCTGAAGGTGAGTGCACTTCAGTGTAGCTTTGCCTCCTGGCATTTATACAGTTTATGAAGAACTGGGGAACTAAAAACTGATTTTCAACTTTTCTACAAGCTACCTAGAAAGCTCCTGTGTTCTTGTCCTCCATGCATGCCACAAATATTTTTAAAACGGGTTTTGAGTTGTGTAGAAATTTCAGAGAAGAAAATACTGTGGCTCTTTAAACTTGTAAAGCACATGGTTTAGTTGACGTAATGGCTTGAAAGTAACAACAGTTTTAAAGTCTCAGGACTATTGAAAGTCTCTAGAAAAAATGCTGTGTCTTTAGGGGAAATTACCTTTTCTAATGGGATAAAACTTGCAACTAAATCTTGTTATTTGGATACTGGAAAGCATATGCCCAGCATGTATGAGAGGGAAGCATAAGCGGCTATTTTTATTCATTAAGGAGTTGCTGCCCTTTCCCTCAACCATGTGAGATGTGAATGATCCTGCTCACAAGAGTTTCACGCTGCTCTCTGGATTCTCTTTCTCTTCATAATTGTGTTTGCTGGATCAGCAGGAAATATATTCCAGAAATTCTTGTTTCCCCAGCTTCCCGTGATCACCTCTTTCTAGTAGGTCTGAGCAAATGACTGGTAGCCATATACTAAAACATAGACATATCATCAACATCCCTCTAAAGCTCACAGGACCCAGAGGATGACTTTCTGGGTGAGAAGAGAGGGTGCCTCTGCCATCAGTCTTGCCAGACAGATTTCTTTTTGTTTGCTTTGTTCTCCATCCTCAGGCCTTTCTTTTCCCACAGGTCTCCTGGGATTTTTAAAATTGCAGTTACTCTCACTGACAGCTCTTTCCACTGCTTTCCTTTTAAACAAGTTCTTCCTTGTTGCCTGATGTCCCCATGACCTAGTAGAGGGGATTTCAACCTTTCTCTTTTGGTGATGTGAGCTCATGTAGATTGGTGAAGAGCTCATGTGAATATCATTTTTTTCAGTCATACTTTTTGGACCTACAGTCTGTATCACGGAGAGCATGGCAGCGCTGAAGTGATAACCATTGGCTAATGCTGTCTTTGTGTGGGGGAGGACAGCAAGGATTTTGTGAGTGAAACATAGTTTAGAAAGTTATTCCTTGCATCAACATCCTCTCTAATGCTTTGCACAGAAGTCCTTCCAGGAGGCTATCCCAAGCCTCACTGCTTTTTAGGTGGAAACTTCTGTGTACAGCTTACATCTTTATACAAAGCTGTATGTTTCACTGTTCTTTAGCTCTAGCTCTGACACAGACTCCCTGTTCAGTCTAAGGTGAGTCCCTTCGTTGATGTGATGTGTTTTGTCCATCTTCAGTGGGGTTCCCATGTGCCTGTTCTCCATGATCTGTGGAGAATTGCTTGATGACAGCAAAACACTTAGCGTTACTGCAGGTTCTGAGTTCAGTCCTGTGTTTTGCCTCTGGTAGCCCCTATTCACTTTTTTAGAAAGCAAATAATCACATCCTTCTATTCTTCCTGAGCTTTCTCCTCATGCCTCTTACTCTCTTTTGGCTATATAGAGGCACAGAACTGAAGTTTTATCCTAAATAGGCTCTACTCTTGTGACTCTCCATAATGCTTGTCCATGCTATCTACTGCCTGTGCAGCCCCCTTCTGTGAGTGTTAGATGGTGCTCTGGGAGTGCCTTGTATTCCATGCACAGAGAAGTAATGGGGAATAGAAAGCTATGGTTTCTTTGGGATCCTCTATCCCCTGCAAAGAAATCAGATGCAACGATGGCTCCATGTACTCAAAGGGCAAGACATGTTATTGCTGTGCTGAAGTAATCAGCTATATCTCTCTGCAATACCATCTTCACCTGGCTACATTACTTCCAGCTCTGTAGTCTCTTCTGGCACAGGGGCTTATGGAATGTATGTTTAAGGAGGACAGGATTAATGGGGCTGCTATGTTTGTGAAGGGTTAAATGAGGGGGGGCTGAGAGCCACAGCTTCTCCTGGGGAATAAAGACTAGCCAGAAGAATTGATTGTCTTGGCTTATTGATTCTTCAGGAAACAGCACTGAAGTGATAATGCTGTTCCTGCCACTTTGAGGTACTTTGTACTAGCAACATCTTCTGTTTACCTAGGAGAGTGCAAAGGAAGAACTGCTCTGTTGCTAACCCATTCCAGAAAAAGCTCATGCTAGATATGTGTTGAGTTTACCACTTGTCTGCTCCCAGAGAGAGGTGTGTGTGCAGAGAGGTAGCTCAGCAAGTGCTGTTGTTTCATAGTGCTTAGTGGAGGTTGGCTGCAGATGGTACCTTGTGAGTTACTGTACGGAGTCTTTGCTGGCGGTGTCTTGGTCTGTAGCATTCTGTGAATTCTCCAGCTATCATGTCATTGGTAGCCACCTCTCCCATCCTTTTCCCTCCCTTCCCCTTTCTGGTCAGTTATCAGTCATTCCCCAGTTGGTCTTGCTTGTAAGTTAAGCGCTTTTGATCCTGTGAGGCCAATGATAACTTCAAGGCGCCTATATGTGTTGATGGGAGGTAGACCATGAAACATCCCACCTGCTTTGTACTGAAACGCCAAACCTGCCCTCAGAAGCCAGGCATTTCTTTCTGGCATCAGGGTGACAGAGGGAGAACCACCCACCTGCCTTGGGAGCTGCTAGAGGAGCAGTGCTTTTTGTCTGCCTGGCTACATCACCCATATGGATGCATGAAACATGTCCAAAAAGTACAGCATGCAGAATGTCAGCCCTAAAGATGGATCTGTTGGGTGCTTCTGCAACCATGAGCAAGAGTTTGGGGGGCATATGTTCCTGCCTTTTTCTGGGCTCTCAGTTGTCCTTGTAGCACAGCAGGCTGGGGAAGCCCTCACACTGTTCTCCCTGAGGCACCAATTGCAATCAGCTGATGAACTGGGCTTGGCTTATGCTGTTAGCTGGACCATTGCTGATAACTACAACATTTGGACTGTCAGCTGTAGAAACAAAGGTGCAGTTTGCTCATCGTGCTCCCTACATCCTTTTCTCTCTGCTTTGTACTTGTACATTTGCACCATTCTGGATGTATTGTTGTGTTTTGAAGAACCTCAGGCAGGTTTCTGCAGTACCCATAGCCAGGTCAGAAGGCCAGAAAGGCTTGGAACCATTTGGAGGGTATTGCAAAATCTTGCACAAAGCCAGGAGGGCCAAAAAGCTATTGTGAAATGCTTCTTTATTAAGTCAGGCCAGTTTATATAGGAAGATACACAAATAACTTACAGAGCCATTTAATTACCCTATATATCATTTCTATATTTCATACTCTTTGATGTTTCCAACAACTTTATTGCTGTACTTGATGTTTCCACCATGTGAAAGCAAATTATGAGAAAAATTGCAGTTTTATTTTAAAAGAAAAAAAGTGTCTAGACCACAAGGTTTCAGGAAATAGCTAAAAAGCAATGCCAACTATCTTCTTTTTTGTTGTTGTTTTTCTAAAAAAAAAAGAGTGATAAGAATAACTACCAATGTATCATATAGAATATAATTATGTTTATTTTGGGACTTGATCAGCAGTTGAACGTTTGAGGCTCATAATACTGGGTTTAATATAGTATGCAGCATTGTGTATTATGTAATGTAAAATTATTATCTACTAGTTAATAAATCTCATGCTGTGACTGTTCCACTTCTTTTTAACTAGCTCTCAGACTATGGCTACGAGTTGTACTGGCAGCTTTGGTTGTTGCTTCCATTTTGCCCTCATTGTTTGTACCATGACACATTCCCTACTGCTGCGGCTGCTGCATTCAGCCATGAAACAGCTTCTGTCTGAAAGAGCTTCCAATCTGGTTCAAGATAAGAGGCTTCCACAGGGTAGAGTCAGCCATGAAGTCTGTGGCTAGACAAAAGATGAGGGTAACTGAGATGGGAATTTGTGGTAATGTATGGCTGCAAATGTGGCTTGTTTGGAGTATAGGTGGCTTTGCTTGCTGTGCACTTTGCTAAAAGACAACAAAGAAAGAGCACAGGCCTTTATTTTCCTGTGTAAAACCTGCCTAATTCTTTGCTTTGCAAAATTAGCACCTCTACTTTCTTTGCTAAGAAGGGAGCTCTGCTGCATGTTCTCTGTATCTTTATACTTGCACACGCGTTTCCTCTCTTTTTCCAATGCTGTAGCCATCCTTTTCTCTTTAAAACAAGTGCTTTAAATAAATGAAAAGAAATATTTTTTCATGTAACACAAATTAAATTGTGGGATTCATTCGCCTCTGCATAATTCAGTGGCAAAGTTATGGATGGATTAAAAAAGATATTGAGGAATTTATAGAGCACGTGGCCTGGCAGGTACACATTATAGTCTAGAAGGAACTAAGCTACAGGCTGCCAAGGTACTCATTGTGAGGTCTGCAAAGGTACAGCAAGGTGAAAAGCAGGGAAAACATTATCCTTTTTTAATATTCTTTTCTTGAGCACGTTAGTGCTTGGTATCAGAGACAGAATATGGGACTAGGTGACTTCTTAACTTGAACTGGCATACCTGTCCTCACAGCTTCTCTTGCAACTGGAACTGGTGTCACTCTTCGCAGGTAGCTGAATTACTTGTTTACACAATATGCTGTTACAGGCAAGGTACCTTCTCTTGCTTACCCTGAATGTTTTTCTACTGTTATAGGTAGTGTTTCTAA
Source organism: Coracias cyanogaster (assembly GCA_033124195.1). Lineage (NCBI taxonomy): Eukaryota > Metazoa > Chordata > Aves > Coraciiformes > Coraciidae > Coracias > Coracias cyanogaster. Next base: position 34,458 of record JAVSBS010022668.1, on the reverse strand, counting down.
AGCTGTGAAAATCCTTAAAATAGATAAATAATTCCACTGTGAAAGTAGCAGTGAAGAAAAGAATACAGCCAGAGAGTGAGGCTAAGCTAAGCAGAAATTGTTTCCTGAATTTATCCTTTCTGATTGGTACTGTTTCTTCCCACTGACTGGGTGGCTCATGGTGGAACTTGCAGGACAGAAGTAGGCTCAAAGGGAAAGAGGCAATGAGTTAGAGGGTGCTTTCAGGTATGTGTTTAAGACCACACTATGCAGCAGCTGTGAGTTTGCTTCAATGTATAACATTCTCTGCTCTGCAATGTGTGAGTCTGCAAAAGGTTCATTTACCTGATGGATTTTGGTTTGGTGATGTGTGGAGTCAGAGGAGTATTGCATTGCGGTATCACTAGTTGGTGAAGGTTTTGTGAAGTAAATGGGCACTACATTATAACACCCAGCAAGGCCTTTGCCATGTTAATACTTGTTCCTTGTAACTTCAACAATGGCTTCTAGTTTCATATTTCCCACCTGAGAGTGAGGGGGATTGATGTGCCTGCACTACCTTTCTTCTACAATGGAGCATCTGGGAACACCTTCCCATGTTTTACTTGTCAGCGGGGGCATTTGAATAAGACCAAGGTATTTTGCTTTTAAGATGAGAGTCTGGTGTAAGAAAGAGGAAGGACCACAAACATTTGGGCACTCAGTGGTCACAGGGTCAGAGTACAGAAAAAGTGCCCTGTTAGCCATTGAAAACTGTAGCTTGGTGTTTTGGCTTTTTCCTTAGGATTTCATGGGCCTTCCTCACTGCAGCCATCCATAAACTTGTAATTGTAAACCTCTGTAAACTTGGAAGCTGTCTCATGTAGTTTTGCTACTTGATGTATGTTTTCAGTAAAACATGAGTGCATTGAGGCTTCTGAGCAAATTTACTTTCATGGCCCAGAATTCACCTCTGTAGTGAGAGGACAGCTCTGCATTACCTTTTGGGAGCTAGAAGAGGCCAGGTAAGGGGCAACAGTGCCTCCTGTATTGCTTTGAAAGTAGATTATAATCTTTTGCATGTTTCTTCAGTATTTTGTATTAGTAGGTACTGACCCACATGGGAATAAAAATCCAAGTTTCTTACACTAAAGTCCTGATAAGCACTCAGACCTGGAAAGCTTGTAACAGGCCTGGAGTGTTTGAGAACCATTCCAGTTTTAGCTCTCCATCCCAGACTGAAATATTCCCAATTTTGCTTTTTTGTTTTGAGCTCATTGATTAATGTGGGGCAATTATGTCACTATGAAGACTGATTTGATATTGTATAAACTTTTTTTTTTTACCATTTACTATTTAAAAGCAGTGCCAAGCAGGAATTTATGCTGTTGGTTTCCCATTCATCTGGGAACTGCTGCAACTTCGGTAAAGGCATGTTTCTGCGGAGAGAGGACTTGAGCTGCTAATTTGACTGTAGGAGTTTATTTCTGGAATGCAGCAGTGTTTCACCAACGGAGCAGCTGTCCTGGAAACACTTACCACATGGGGTCATTTTTCTCTATGTGTGTAATCGACAAAGCTACCCCAGTTAATCTAAATCCTTTTAAGTCGCCTAAACTAGACCACAGGGAGTGCAGAGAGGTCTACAGGACTCTGACCTTCTTCACTTCCTTCTCCTGTCATTAGCGAAGAGAAAATACTCCCATGCTTAAATGTCCCTTAAAGGGGAAGCCTATAATCTTTTCTGAGCATGGAAAACTGTTTCTATCAGTAGCATGTTCCTGATTTGGGGGGAGGTGTTGGTCCTCTGTTTTGTATGGATATTTTGTAACAGTAGCTACACCTCTCCTAAGTTTACCAGCTATTCCAGGTTGTGGAATCACATCAGTCAGAGGTGGGAAAAGCTTCTCGGGTTATTAAATTATTTCTCTTCCGTTTGATTTGCTTCACTTGCAAGTTTTCTTCCATCCCTGTTCAATTCTGGGGTGACAATTCCACAGCTCAATTCCTTCTGCTATGAGAGAAATGTTCCACATTATTCAGTTTAAATTATTTCTGTTTGGTTTTTTTTCCTCCTCCCTCTCCCTCTCTCTCATGTTGGAGGAAGGAATGTTCCTTCCTCACTGTTTCTGTTCTTCAATACTTCCTGGACTTAAGTCCTGTCTCTAAATCCTCCTTGCCCCCAGTAAACTCTACGTTTTGTTTTTTTTTTTCCCACCTGCTACAACCTTGCATCAGTCTCTTGAATTGCTATACAATTTTTATTGTGGTTCTATTGAAAAGGTTTTACACTTTGAGTTTAGTGATTCCTTTCTTTGTCTTAAACCTGTTTACTAGGCCAGAGTGCAAGACCAGTCACAGGTATCCGTTCTTTGTAGGCAGGAGTTCATTTTCTCTCAAGCCTGTAGAAGGCCTTTTTCTCAGAGGTTACCACCTGGCAAGTCCTGCACCTGTGATCTGGGCCAGCCTTGCTGCAGCCCTCATGGATGCATTGTCGGACCTGTGCAATGGAAGTCTGCATCTGCCAGGATTCAGGGACTGCTTCTTCAGTCAGGTACTTGATACTGAGAGCACAAGTTACTCTGATGGCTGCTGTCTCCTCTTTCCCCAGGCTGTGCTAGTGTAGCTTTTTAGATGAGTAAGTATGACTGGGGCTTTCTAAAAGTGAACGGTCATAAAGGATTTCTGATCCTAAAATCAATTTTTTTTTAAGAGAGTTATTTTAAAATAAGATACCTCACTGAAATCAGCTAGAATATTTAAGAGTTTCATTTCAGAGTACGGAAAACTCTAGAAAATATTCAGTGGATATAAAGGTTCTCTTTCTTTTTGTAAATTCTTTGTCTTTCCAGATGAGTGATAGGGTGAACAGAATTAGTCCTGGGTCGCCCTTATGAAAAGGTAGAATCCAAAAGGATTAAATGGTTGGTGTGATCCCTTTAGAGAAAAGTCAATATACACTTTCCTTACTGAGAGCCAAGGGGCAATCAGTTGTAGTAGGAAAGTGTGTCTTCCTAACATTTTTTTAGAAGCTGAGGCTGAGGTTTGAGAGATGCTGCAGAAAGGACAGGTGATCAGTTTTTAACAGCCTGCTATGATGCAGATCAGAGAGTTGGAGAACAGCAGTATATGCCTCTAAGAAGCCTTCAGGAGGCAATAAAGTAGTAAATAGATATGTAATGGAGAAGAATAGAAAAATATTTTCCCCAACACTATGACAGTCTCTTCTGATAGAACATGGCTGTGTTCACTTTAAATGGTGGGTTTGTTTTATCTGTTAAAACCAGATCAGGGTTTGGCTAGCCAGAGTATGTGAGAAACTGGAAGAACAAGGATTTCCCTCTCCTATTTATGAGTATGTTACAGCAGAGAGTTCATACCTTGACTTCAGGCTTGTTGCGCACCCATATTGAAAATTTGTACTGTAGTAGTGAAGGCAAACCTGGGTAGTGAGGTGAGCATATTGGGATTGACTGATTGACAAAGAGCTCTCTTCACTCACTCACTTTGTAACCTTGGTGTACTGGATTTATAGTTTTTGTTCTCATTGGCAACTTACTCTATGAAGCTGGAATAAAATTTCAAAACAATGAAGGATAAATCTCACTTTCCTTACCCCCATCCACCCCAAAGGTTACTGAATTCAAGACATGGACAGATTTAATTGACTACTTTTCTCGTTTATGATTTGTGCACAGTACAGCCCTTGCCATTAGCCTTTTTACATTCTTCATATATGCTTTATACATTCTGGTAGATTAAGCATATGTTCTCTGGCAAAACCAGGTAGTATTACTATAATACATAAGAAATTGCCTTAAAACACCAAGTATGACTCCTCCTAACAGAAGTTTGTTGGGAACAAACAAGTATTGGATAGTAGATATGGCACAGTGAATGGTTTCAGCAGACCAAAGCAGATGCTATCTTTGCACACGTTTGTCTTGCTTTCTAGAACTTTTAAAGAAGTACAAGAAATCTAACCAGATTTTAAGGCAGACCCATACCAATCCAGTGATCTAGGCCTAAGTGCATAACAGAGGCCATTAAAATCCACCTAGTAACTCCTGCACTTACCTGGACAGCTTCTCAACACCAGCATCTTCTAGAGATACATAAAGCCTTGATATAAAGATATCGTGATAGATGATTCAGCATGCCTCATGGCAAGTTGTCCCAATGGCCAGTTCCTGCTGTTTACAAATGTCTTTATCACTAAGTGAAATTTGCGTAGTTTTTGATACCAGCAATAGTCTTGTCTTACATCCTTTTAAAGCTGTATTAAGAACTTTCCCCTGTTAAATTTTACCCCACTTACAATTAGATCAGGTCACCCCTTAGCCTATTCTTGGAATTAAATTTACTATGCTTCTCAGACCTCTCACTGGATAGACTTTGTTTCAAGCAGGTATTAGTCTGACAGCACCATGTTTTTTAGTTCAGTAATTTATGTCTTTCAGTCTCATTCTGTCTCAACGATGCCATCACTTACACAAAAGGGCAAGTTTTCAAAAAAAATACCCCAGATGCAAGTGCTTTTAAGAAACCGTTTGACATTGCTGATGGCTTCACAACTTTCACAACTGCTGTAATGTGGGGGTCATATGTCATGTACAGGCATTTGTGTACACCTGGACTTACAGTAGTCCTGCTTGTGGTCAGTTTGAATTAAACTAACATTTTGGCTCCTCAGTCTGAGCTGTACAAACACATGCGTTAACACAAGGGAGGAGGCAGGACAAATGCAGTTCAAGTGGGAAGGATGGTGGGATCTCCTCTTTCAGCAACAGAGGTGGATTGAAAAGGTTCTGTAGCCTCTGTAGAGAGACCTCATTTTTCTACAATCTGTTTTATAAAAGCTAAAGTCCTAAAAGAAGCAAATAGGCAAGAACAATGTCATTTTATGCTCTTTGAATGTAACACATGTATGTTAGTTGTATTAAATTAAAGGAAAATACACACTTCTGCAGAGGGGAGGAAGAGATGCAATTCTTTCATTGGTAATTTAAAAATAAAAATATTCTACTATAACTCCCAGAGAAAGAAACTCAGTAGACTCTAAAAGCCTTTGGACTTTGCCCATGCTGTATGTGGCAGAATGTAGTTGTGTTACTCCAGGAACAATCTGGGGAAGAAATCCTGGCTTGGGTGCTTCTATGTTCATACTTTCCCTGCTTTGCACAGGAATGGATGTTAAGAACAGAGTTACTTCAAGGAAGTGGCACCCTGAAAGAGTTTCACATGAGGCCAGAACTGGTAGCCTGTTGTTAGGGGCATGAGAAGGTCAGTCTGAGAAGGAATGGCCTTTCTTCTCTCCTGCAAGTTTTTCAAACATTTGATTGTTTCTTCCAATGTCTCCCCCTGACCTGCCTGCTATATGCCAAGAGAAGGCCACCTCCTTTCATCCCCCTTTGCTAGGATATTAAGGCTAGTCAAAATCAGATGCTGGGAATGGATGTGGTAATGAAGCCCATTCATCAGTCTCAAATGCAGGTGGCCTGTACATCCATAATTTTGCCATGAGTTTTATTCCTCTTCTATTAAATTAGAATTTGATTATCAAGAGAGCAATTGTAAGTGCTTTACCAAAGAATTCCAGAACCAGTTGGTAGATATATTGAACTGCTTGTACATTCACTATAGTTGTATCCCTAAAAAGAAAATACTTGGATTATGAAATCAAGGTAACCAGGATTCATGCATCAGAATTGCAGCTGTTGGAGTGAAATATGCCCTTCTTTGTACTTTCTCTGAATAATGTGATTGTTTGTGATATGGGCAGTATAAGATTTATGGAAATAGCTTCTCAGCTGGTGTAAACTGGTACAGCTGCGGTGAAACCAAATGAGCTCTGCCACTATACACCACATTACAATTTGGCCCTTGGTATTGTTAGGTAGATATTTCCTTTCTTTTAAGTGGTCAGGTTTTGTATGTGCAATAGGTAACTACAGGGTTGTCAGCAACCTAAAACAACCCTAAGTGTGGTTCTAACAGGGAGTTTTACTTTCAGATTCTACCTACGTGAGGGGAAACGTTCCCATTGGGTAAGTGGGACACAGTAGAGAACTGACTGAGTGTGGGGGAATGGTAGTGATGTGCAAGTCCAAGCTGAGTTGGCATTTTGGAATGACAGATCAAGGGGGCAAAGTGGGTAGGTTGCAAATGTTGGCTTTGTATGAGACTCGACTGTGTTGTATGCAGGCAGGATATCATGAAGCAATGAGGTCGTGTTCTTGCTTGGTACTGTTCTGGTGAGACTTCCAGCTCTGGGCACTAGCAGCAAAAAAATGCAGAGGAAACTTGGAAGGTAGTAAGAGAAGAACAACAAAAATGATAACAGAGCTGGAGGGATTGTTTTTATGAGGGAAGATCAAAAGAACTAAATATGTGGAGCTTGGCTAAGTGATGACTAAGAAGGGAACATGAAAACTACCTACAACTGTTTGAAGGATATAAACACTAGAGGTGAGCAAACAGCAGGGAGAAATAGTCTGTGAATTTGAAAGTCATTTTCAATACAGCTGTGTTTCCACCCTTTAGTGCTCACTTTCTGTTAAGACTTGTGCTTTACTGGAAACATTTTCAGGGAAAAGCACACTTGTATATTCATGTACTTCAGTATCTGCAAGGGAATTCTGAAATGTAAATTCAAGCTTAAAATTTGAAATTTGCTTTAGCTTACATAAGTCACCTAGTGTGTAGTACATTGCGCTAATCAACAGTATGCAAATTTTCTGCATGGCAAGTCAAATACGTGGTTGAAAACTGTACTTTCAGTTTTAAAATGTTACTTGTGTGCTTACCTGATGGAATTACTTAGTTACCTGAGCAATGCAGAATAGCTTCCAACTGTTTGCTATCAGCTTTGCACAAAAAGGTGAGGCATTTGCTTTTGTTGACAGACTGTATTTTATAAATAGTACGATTTGCATGTTGATCTGTTGGGGGAGGCGTTTTTTCTTTGACAAGAGTTAAAAGTGACTAGAGCCCAAAACAAGAGCATGCTATGTATATAGGGACTGTTCGTGCAGTTTTATGAAGTTGTCCAGGTATGCTTGTGCACTGCAAGGGAGATCTTTCCTAATTCTTTTTATGCACAATTCATCAGCTGAGAAAGGTGAATTTAGCTCCTGTGACATGGTCCCTGTCCCCACCCCCCCGCCGTCTGCCGACCGGTAGAGCAATTGGATTAAGAAAAAAAATTCAGGATGAGTTAATAAAATGTTGTTTTAATGGTGAAATTTTCTGCTCCTGGAGGTCCACTTGTCATTTAAAGCACTCAGGCAAAGCAGTGGAAGCAGTTGCTGGGCAAGCCTCAGGTGAACTAACTGATTTGGTAAGTCATTTTCAACTTTGGTGATTTGTGAATTCAGGCATTAAAATTCTGTGTTAATACTCATCAACAGGCTTTTCTAAGCATCCTTCCTGTTAATGCAGGATTGATGCATGCTGTCCAGCCAGTGACAAGAAATATACGGTCAGTTGTGTAGATACACTCTTTAAGAAAATGCCTCTGGAAACAACTGTGTGTATGCATGCATGCATCAATCCATACTGTACACAGAAACTACAGGCATTGACCTATGCAAACACACACCAAATTATCACTTGCTATAAACAAATTAGCATGCTTTAAAAGGTGAAAAGCTCTATAAAATTGTCTGCCCTGTTGTTTATGGTGTGAGTGGAGGATGCACTACATTACAGAGGAGCTCACATTTCTCTCTTCTCCCCCCCTCTCTAAATGGACGCGTGCTCCGTCCGTTCCACCATTGTTCCTGCCAGCCTGATCCCAGCAGGGGTTCCCTAATTAGCAATCTCTTCATTTCCAATCAAAGCACAAAGCGGCCCCAAAAGCCTCTCTTTATGAGGGAGCTGAGCGGTGGCTGGGGACGTGGAGTGGGATAATTGCCTTCGCCACTGGCAGCAGTAAGCAGCCTGGCTAATTCATTATTGTAATAACTTTGCTTGTCCTTGGGGAGGGGGGGCTAGGGTGAGGAGGACTGAGCCTGGCAGTGCTAGCTGAGGACAGGGGGAAGGGGGAATCCAGCCAGAATTGAGGTAGAGGATGCGAACAATTGGCAGAAAAGAAGAAACTATTCAAGATTTTTCTGTCTGTCCCCTCTAAATAATTTGAGGATTATGTAAATTTGTGGCATGGCAGCCAGTGCTCCCTGAGCAAGGCCACTAAGAGCACCCCTCTGCTCTGCCCTTGTCGTGTTCACAGAGAGGGCTGTCTGGAAAGGCATGTAACTTGGGCCCAGGGCTGCTCAGGAGGCTGAGGCTTGGCGGATGAAGAAGACTCAGGGATTACCTCTTAGTCCAGGTAGGAAAAATTGATGCTCAAGTATTGAGATAAGATTGAATGACTGAGCTGCCCACACCCAGCAGTTTGTGGCTTTTGGTGATGCCCAAGGAGTGACCAGTCCTTGAGTGGAGATGGCATGTTGTATTTTTATAATGGAGCCAGAAGCTGGCAAGTCCTGTGCCAGGGCGTTGTTCTTATCTATTGTCTCTTCAAAATACCTTTAATCACTTACCTGTCTTCATGTGAGCTTCAACTTTGACTTGCTGGAGCTCTATTGGCTTTCAGTAGCAATCAAGGCTCTGCCCTTGTGAACAGACCACTAGGCTGAGATGCCAGCAACTGCTGGAGCTGCTAAAGGGAACAGGCAGTGGTGGTGGTTACTTCCTCTTCCTTGAAGGGAAATGTCTGTGGTGTGGCACAGTAAGTTTTTATTAGGGTTTTTTTTTTTTTAAATGAGTATGTACTCATTTTAAGTAGGTAAGATAAGTCGTATATTTCCAGACCCCCTGGTTCTTCTTTTTTGTTTCTTTGTGCTTATCTCAGATTGCTGTGGCAGGGTCTTGTCTACTTTAGCTGACTGATAGGACAGCTCCTTTTCCAAATTCCTTTGAGCTGTTACTGCTGTGCATGTTCAATTGAGCCCATCACTCTGAGACTGTCACTGCTCATGTTTCTGCACTGAGACGGCTGGTAATGTAGCTATGCATTTTACTGTCAAAGTTTTTTTCACTGAAAATTATTATTTCTGACATAAAACTAAAGAAACAGTGACATCAAAGTCTAAGTGCCAGACATACAAATTCGTGTGTAGTGGAGCAGTTTAACATTAAACGATGCCACTGTATTAGTGAACACTTCATTCTGGAGCTATTTGTGTTGTGGAGAGGCTCACAGAGCAAGTCCTCAGCCCAGTGGGCGTTTCAATAATATGTAGCAGATCCTCTGATTCCCAAAGAATTTAGCCACCTAAGATGCAAAATGCTTACTAGGAGCAGATGTTCTTGTGATAGTTGAATGATGCACTGGAGAATTAATAGGTGTTTGGACCAGAATTTACAGTTGGTGTTGTCCTGATTCTTGTGACCAGTGCTGTTTTCCCAGCTGCCTTGTGCTAGCTGCTGTCTAGCAGGTTTCTCCATCTCTTAACAAGACATTCAAGCTCTTGGAGGCTGTGCTGCCTGCAGCCAAAGGAATGTCAGCTCAGTGGGTTGACAAGCAAGAACAAACTTCCTCTGCTTGGTACCAATGTGTGTGAGCAGTCCACAGTGGTGGTGCTAGAGTCCCAAGAGAAAATATGTCTTCTGTTTTTTATTTTTCCCTGATCAGTGCTGAGGTCCTGATTCTGTTGTGCTTCTTGTTGTTTAATGCAAACACCATACAGGGAGGAAGGTTTGAACAGGCTAATAAGTGCACAATCACTATTGGGGGGATTTCAATCACTTGGTGCGTGTTCTGTGCCGTTTCTGTGCTTCTGGATTCTTTTTGTTGAAGGATCATTGTAGCAGTGGTGGGGGAATTGCACATCTCGCACAGCTTGCCCAGTTAATGAGTTGTGGCGGTAACAGCACAGAGGGTTGAGGTGAGCTCATGTAGGTAATCCTGTCTGCTATAAATGGAAATATCCCTATTTGCACATTTGTGGGATTCTTCACCATGTAGTATGTCCTACCCTTGATTTGCATATATCCCTCTAGCCCTTTGAGAGTACTTTAACTGTGTGGAAAGCGTGGTGACCAAGAGTTAGAGCCACATAGTGGCTAGACTCTTTGAATGAATTATTTTCTTTCCATGTGTTTCCAGCTGCTCAGGAATGAGGATAATCTTGAATCCCTTTCCTGATCGTAGAGACCTTCTAGTAGATAAATTGGGGACAGGCAGTTCAAAGGGCTGAAAGACATCTGATATACAGCACACAGGCATAAGGTTGATGGGGTGCCAGCGTGTGGGCAAGGATGGGTGAATTGGAGTAACAATGGGCAGAGTTTTACTTCACTTTTAGGCTGAGACCCTAAATTGTTGCATTGTTAGCAATTGCCTGTGGAGAGGTAAGAAATCGTGGCAATGGGCATGAGAAGGAATATTAATGATCCAATTTCCAGCTGGGTTCCACTCCAAGGCCTTGCTGGGTGATGTGCATTTTTAATCATAACAAACTAGAATGAGAAGTTGTTTGCAGCAGGGAAGGTTTGTGTGTGGAGCCACAGAGTGTGACACCATCTCAGACCTCTGACTGCTGCTCAGACGAGGCAGTTGCATGAGGCTGCCGTGCTTGAGTGCTAGCACAAACTAGCTTGGACTGTGACCACAGTAAAACCTGGATCACTGCTAGAAATGGATCCAGGGAGCAAGTCTAGTAACTATCTTAAATAACCTAAAATTCTTGACCAGAAGAAATCACTGAATTCAGCTGGAGCTTTGCATCAAAACCCAGCCTGATCCAGAAAGGGCAGATACACAATTTCTAGATGTTAGACAGTGTTGTACTGTAGCCATGCTGAATTTCCTGCTAGTTAGTTTTTGCAGTCTTGATAGTTTCTATAGTAGAGTCTTCTCACTTATTTGTGCTTCTGGAAAGTAATTTCTCTGACTTTCAAGGCCATGCAGTCTGGCTGATTGATGTGCCCAACAGCAAGACTACTTTGACCCTTTCAGTCTTAGAGATGCAGTCTGAGAGGATTTGGGAGAATCCTGGAGGTTTTCTTTACCCTCTGAGGTGTTTTTCATGCTGAACTTTCAGCCACACAAAGTTTTGCTGTACTTCTTTGGGAGCCTGTCATCACATGGTTCAAGCAGCCAGTAGGAGTAGTTGTTAAGGGACATGAAGCACCACCCCCACCCCCCAGCCGGCTGGGGCTAAGTATTCTTATTTAGCAATGGGATATGCAGCTCTGTGCTTGATACACATTTAAGAACATGCCAGCTACATACCCAAAACTTACCTGCTAAGCTTCAAGCTCCGTGTCTCAGGACAGGTCCCTCTTTACTTGTCCTTCATGTTTTAGTCTGTCTTGGTGACGGTGTAACTGCTTTGTCTGTAGGGTTAAATAGCTAATAGTCACTTACACCAGTGTTTTAGTTTCACAGTTGTCTGGTGTATGTGCAAATATGGTGCACAAGCACAGCCTTTTTGTTGCAGGGATGTCTGATACATCTCTGTGGCAGAAGTAGCAGCTTAGCTTTCTCAATACAGGACTTAACAGTTTACACTAAGCAGGACAGCCATTCCACATAGCAGAGGGCAGGGGTGTCATAGATACACTCTCACTATAATGCAGGGTTTCTGGGAGGAAGAAACACTTGTCTCGCAACCCCTCAAGTGTGTATTAAGGCCAGAAGTCAGTACTGACTTTCCTCTTCGGAGTTCTCAATAGCCATTCTGTTGCTCCCCTACATGTTAGTGGTATCCCAAACTAGGGAAAAGGGCTGCAGTACTGCATGCCTGGCCTTTGTAGCATCATGTTTTGTGTATCTGGCAGAGGAAAGGCAGCTGGTGTTTGATATCCTTGTACTCTTGCTCATTATTTTCAAGTAAACAAGGTGGGGAATCTGGAAGAGACATAAGAAAGCTGTCCTGGTTTTTATCCCATTAAACTGGGAGCTAATGTTCTGTGGGATGGTCCGTGCTGACATGGCCATCTGTATTGTGCTGGCTGGGGTTAGAGCACCACTGCAGAAAGATGGGACGCTTTCTGTCAGAGAATGAGTTCCGAAAGAACACAGACACCTGCAAGATCAGAGCCAGCCAGGCCACTAATGTCTGCCCCAGCTCCTGCCTGCCACAGCGCTGGGGGAAATGCCAGCAGATTAAAGAGTAAAAGTTACATGATTCATACAAGAGCTGTTTCACCTGAGGAAGGGAATTCACTGAAGTGGCTGAGGAGGGAATGGGGAGAGGATGGGAGGAGTTGCCTTTCAACATCCACAGTAGATGCTGCTCCTGGCATAAGTGCCATGGTTGGAGGACAATGAGGGGTTTATACATGTTGTGCTCATGCAGCAAGTCTGGCCCTGGGAGAGGCACCTTTCCACTTGGCAAAGCTGCCTCGCTGCTGCTGCTGCTTGACACCCAGGCAGCTAATGTGCCTCCTCCACAAGGCTTTGGTTTGAAATGTTGAAAACTAATTCGGTGTGTGCATACATGTGTGTGAAGGGGTGGAGATTGAACAGGCAGTGGTCCTCTCCTGGCAGAAGGAGGAGGCTGCCAAATGAGCATAGCTTGCTGTGGTTTTTCAAGTGCTTTTAGGGAAAAATGGATACCATTTGCTGAGATGGGTGTTTTCTGCCCAGGCAAAATTCCCAGCAGCTCTACATGGTCTCTGTGTGTGTGGTAGCTATGTGTGTGTGCCTGTACATGCTTGTGTATGCCTTTATTTCCATGCTACGGCTGCCTGCCTCTGATTTAAGGGCAGGTTTTATTCCCTAGCTGCCTCAGGGCTCCTCTTTTCTGATTGCATTAAAGTCTCCGTAATTCTCCCCTCATTAATGATTGGCATATTTTTACCTCTCACTAAAGGAGCTTGGAGGCAACTCCCGTGGGGCCCTGCTCGCCAAATGAAACAATTTCATCCTGCTCCAGAAACGCATTAAAAAGGGTTTGTCAGGATCTTATCGCTAGTTAGGGAAAGCTAATCAAATTACTTCTATTTATTAGCCGCTGCAGCAATGTGTCATTCCATCAAGTACAGGTACTGGGACAGGCAGGGAATGCACAGAGAGCTCTGTGCATCCAGTGCTACTGCCTTGTTCCGCACAGCAACATCTCTTGACAAGGGAGACCGCAGGGCCAAGAGACACTGTGAACCTCCCAGCAACAGTGCTTCTGCCACTCCTCTCTACTGCTTTTCTTCACTTATCTTTTCCAGGGGTCTCTCCAAAGTCCCTTCCCAGTAGCACTCCTTAGCTTTTACCACTAAGTCCATTGCTTCTGCATTTGGTTGATCATTTCTTGCTGTTATTGATTATATTTCACTATGAAATATTTGTTTTGAGATGGTTTGGGGTTTTTAACAAGTTTAACTCTGTATTAAACCAGTCCAGGAATTAGTTGTTACTTAGTTTGTCTTGAGGCTTCAGCTGACAAAGGGGACAATGGGCAGGATTATGGCAATTTGGAAAATAATAAATATAAGTATTTTTACTTTATGAGACTTTTAGGTAACTTTTTTAAAAGCCTTTTTTTTTTTTTTAGTCCATGTGGTCTGAAAAACTAAATAAAATTGGGGGAGTGGAAAAGAAATCTGAGTCTTTATTGAATAAACTATGTTGTAGCTGGGGCTCTGAAAAAAGCACCAACTCTTGCTGGACTGATGCTGATTTTGTGAGCAGTAGTGGCTTGTGAAGCAGGGGGTGTGAACTCAGACAGGTAAAAGCTCACTCTTTTATTGATTCCACACGTGGAGCATGCATTTCCCTCATGCACATACACAGTGCACTTGTATTTGCAACTATATATGCACTCCCATTCTTCCACATGATTCTGATTCCCAGACTACACCTCCTGTGGAATTGGTCGGAAGGGACATGGAAGCAAGTGCCTGAGATATGCTTTCAGACTTGAGAAAGTATAGCTCTACTTCCTTCTCTTTACTATTTCTTTCAGCTTGAAGCTAAGAGCAATGAAATTTCTGGTGTTTCTGATAAACAGGAGTTTGACAGCAAAAATGGGCTTGTTTCCGTGCAAAGCTGATGTCATATTAGAAAAAAAATGGCAAGAATAAAAATATTTAGTGGATGTATTTGCATGAACTGAAGTGTGGCTAAATATAGTTACGGTGATTCATGATGATGATATTGCTGTTCACTTCCTGTAAACCTTTGCTGTTTCTTTTTGTGCATACCAAGAATTTCACCTTAGCACAAAATCCTGGGAGAGCAGTGAAAACGCACCATTCCCATGAAAATGCGTCCACATAAACACAATGGTGTGCACATCATGTTTATGCTGCTTCTCAGCATTTGCCAGTGTATGTACACACACGCACGCTCTGTCTTTGCATAGAAGTGGTGATGTGGTTAGAGGTTTGACAGTATTCTGGCACTATAAGCAATGATTTCTGGAGCTTGGGTTGGTGGGGCCTGAGCAAGTGCCCTAGCCATTATCACTGGGAGGATTCACTCTTCGGTGTGAGTGGCTGCCCAGCTGCATGGGCCCTGGGTGCTGTTCCTGGGAGCAGCAGTGGAGCAGTGGGGGGAGTCTAGCCCCATCAGCCCCATGCAGTGAGCCACGCTCCAGCATCCTCATTATCCACACAGTTCAAAAGGCAGTCCGGAGTGGACCCACACGTCCCACAAAAGGCTGTATCGATTGGTCTGTCAGAGTGTTTCCTGGGGTCCTTTATATCTCTCTGCCTCGTCGTCAGTAATGAAGAGGCTGAGCACAGAGAGAGTCAGCAGACTCCCAGCTGCTGGGATTTCTTCATCTTCTCATCAGGATTTTAATTAGACACGTCCGAGAGGGCAGCACCGTGTGAGGGCAGGCGGGAGCTTTATCAAGAAGGCCACTTCTTTAATTACTGTTTACTGACAGATAACAAGGGAAGGGAGGTGGCAGCAGAGATGGTTGTAGGGGAAGCAGGGAAAGGATGGCAGTCCCCAGAGTGTGTGCTCGGCAAAGAAGGCCTTTGCTAGCGAGCAAGTGGAAATTCTTCCTGCCATGCTGTTTACCTGTTGCCGGGGTGAGAAGGGTTCCCCTTGCCCCTTTCCTAGAGGACAGGAGATAGATCTGAAAGATGTTAAGTGATAAGGGCCAGAGACACAAGGAAGGAAAAGGATAAGTTTGGTTAAGGAAAAATGAGAGAACTGTCTCCTCTAAAGCTGCCAGGATCCTCAGCTGAGCTGTCCTGTGCCATTCCATCCTTGGGCAGCCCTGGGGGTTTTCTGACACTGCATAGTAGGAAGCAAAATTATTTCCGTCTTCTGTCTGGAACTGGTAGCTCTCCTCCCTCCCACTGCCACCATTGCTGTGTGTCTTTCTGTGTGTTCTCCTGTGTGTCCTCAGCATTGGTGGTATGAGATGTATATACTTTGACTGGTGGATAAATGTGTATACTTTGCTCTGCAGCTGCAGCAGTCACAGATTTCCTCCCTGTTCTCTCATGGACCAGTTCTCCACCTAGTGTGAATCATATCTTCAGCCATCCCTCTTCTCTCTGCCTCCAGAATCCACATATCCCTACAGCTTTTGTCTCCTTCCCCTCAAGGTGATTTTTGGACACCATTTGTAACACAGCTGTTGTGTCCTGCTGGGTCATAGCCTTGCTTCTAGTTTTGTGGAGCTGCATCCTGATTGGTTTGTGTTATCACAGGGGAATGGTGTTTACAGTCCCCACCAAAGTGGCTGGGCCGGACTGCTAGGGTGGATCACTGCTCCCTGACAGAGCCAGCCCTTTGGGATGTGGGATGCCTACAATGGAGTGTAGTAATTGGTGTCCACATGAGCAGTCTTTTAGTGAACAGAGCTCAGCAGCCTGCTGCTCTCCAGAAATTTGCTCTTAAGTTCATGCCACAGTCTTGGCTGTGTTTGTATTCACTGTGAGGTAGTCTGGTACTTCCAAAATACCATTGCCATCTTGGAATGGAAGATGGCCCGTGCCAGAGCTTGCTTTCCCTTGGTGCCAACAGACTTCCACTGCTCTGAGCAGAACAAGATCTGGAGGATGTGCTTGAGATCAGCAAGGACTCAGTAATTGGACTGTTGTTCTTTCATTTTGCTACGCAGTAGCGAGCAGATTATAGAGCCCACAAGTTATAGATTTCCTGTCATCCCTCATGAATCAAGCTCCACTGTCTTATTTACTGTCGGCCAAGGCCTGTGAATAACATCACCAAGGGATACACTCTCATGCAGTTGTGCAAACAGACAGTACAGAGCAGTTGCGTGTGCCTTTGAGCTGTTAATTTGCCTTCCCCCATCACAACACCCATTGTAGAGAAGGGTCCTCTGTTTCCTATCTGCACAGAATGGCTACTGGCTTCCCTGGGAGTTCACAGCTTGTAACACTGGAGGTAAATCTGTGTTATCCAAATAATATTAAGTCCCACATTTTCAACTTTATCACATTTTCAGTTACAACTCCAGCTATTCTGTACACTCTCACACCCACATGCACCAAGGAAGTAGAGTTCCAGTTTCATAGGAAGTCTGGCAGTCATTGCTCATCAGTGAGAAAAGACTGGTTTGTGCTCAAGGCATAGCATTGGGAGTCAGGACCATGGGCTCAGCTCTCAGCTTCATCAAGGATAGCTAGGAAATTTTGCTGTTCTAGCTAGTAGTGTAGTAAATGTAATAGATTATAACATTAATTTATCAGAAGATATTTTATCAAGCTTCCCAAAATTTCAGCTCTCAAGATTTTGAAAGAGCATATGAAATTGAATCCAGCTGGGAGATTTGCTTGCCTTTTTTTTTTCGGTAACTGCAGTGAGATGTTACCAATAAATTGGTTGGAGTCCCATAGAAGTGAAGGGAAGTTTGGCTTGTCTACCACAACCCAACCTGCTCATTGCAACCTTGCTCCTTGTGGTAGGTGTTTGTAAAAAATCTGTTGCCTTCCAAGTTATGAGCTTGGAGATGTAGGAATGAAGGAGGACTGAGGTGCTAATTTTTTTCTGTTAGGCAGGTTAACAT
Organism: Coracias cyanogaster; assembly: GCA_033124195.1. Classification (NCBI taxonomy): domain Eukaryota; kingdom Metazoa; phylum Chordata; class Aves; order Coraciiformes; family Coraciidae; genus Coracias; species Coracias cyanogaster. Next base: position 17,563 of record JAVSBS010022668.1, on the reverse strand, counting down.
TTCCATTGTGGAAATCCAGGTATTGAGCAAGGTCTGGGGAATGTGTCTTCAAATAGGAAGAGGCTTTGTCCAACAGGAAGTGATTAAGCCATTTGCCATGTCCATTGTTGATAGAGCTGGAAGTAAACAGGCTCTGATTGCAACGTGAGAGATTTCAGTTTGGTGTTAAAAACTTGTATTTGCAATGATGCAGGAGCATTACAACAGACTATCTGAGAAGGGCTGAAAGTTTTTCAGAACCGGCTGGAAAAATATCTGTCAAAAATAATACTGTTATAGCTGATCCTTTGTTGGGACAGAGGGATGCACCAGCCATGTGACTTGGTCCTATTTTCAGTGACTTGGTGAAATATTTAAATATGCATAATCTTGTGTCCAGCTCATGCAAGCTTGAGATGGTGCAAGAGTATGTATCAAATAAGCACTAGCATCTATAAGCTAACAGAATACTGTATAAAGGAGTATTTTCCTTCAAAGGCCTTCTATCCAAATGCTGATGTACCTAGCCATGGTAAGTCTTAAAAAGAGGTGGCAGTAGCACTCTTTCTTGCTTAACCAGCTTCCTAAATTTTTATCTTCATTTCACTGCCATCTACAACAGACAGACTAGTAGCATTATTATATTTTTTTTTTTTTACTAGTGCTTCCCGTAAAATTTACTTTCAGTTGTTCGTACTTCTGCCAAGGTTTAATCATTGCTGTAAATGCTTTCTATGCCTCTGATAGACTTGTTTTGTGGAAAAAGTAGGGAGTATGCCATGTTCTTGAATTATGCCTTTCTTCCATTTAAGAACAAATCAAGATGATTCCTCTTTGCAAAGCTCTAAATCAACCTGTGTTTTGGATCCAGACTTCAGGGACAGCTGTGGTTGTGTCAGGGCAGAGGTAGTGTCACTAAGTGGGGCCACCAAACAGTAATGGAAAGACAGGGCAAGGGGAGCTGGGCAAAAAGGTGAGGAGGGGAAGCAGCTGTTAAATAAAGAGGATGGGGCCATGGAGTCTGGGGGAATGATGTTTGGAGGGGTGAGATGAAAGCAAAGGAAAGGGATGGGGTGAGAAGGAAAATGCAGTGAAGAGAAGAAAGTGGGCTGGGACAGTCTGGAGAGGGGAGAGCAAGAGCATAACTTGGATTGAATGGTTGGAAGACCCTCTGAATCATTATTCCTCAGCTGTCACCAGTGTCTGAAATTCACCCAGTGTTTCATGCCCCTCATGTTACTCTTCACAAAGGATGATAAGCTCCACTTGCAGCCCATCTACTCCATTACCTTGGTTGTAGTGATCCACGAGATGGATTTGTCTCTTCTGATAATCCACAAAAGTGTCATTGTGATGCTTCATGAGGGAATTTGTTCACTGAAAGAAATAACAAACTCCATGAAAAGGCATTTTGGAGGGTGCTAAGGCAAGAACTGGAAACTGGGGAAAGACCAGTTGCCCTCTGCATACACTTTTGTCTACCTGACTCTGTGTCTTACACAATTCACGTTTTAGCTACGTCACCATGTGCTGTCTCTTCCACAGGACCCCTGCCTCATTCACTGCATGCAATGGACCTACTCTGAGATAAATCAGAGTTGCACAGTGAAAGAGACCATCTGTAGGACGCCTGCCTCATTTGTCAGGTGTGTACTGAGTGAGACAAGGGACTGCAGGAGAGAAAGGGAAACTTGTATAGCTGAGGCAGTGAAATTCTCACCTGCCAGTTGACTTTTTTCTGTGACCACTTTTGTATGACAGTTTTCAGGTTTTTTTGAAGCAGCTGTTGTACCAGTGGTTGTTTAATTGTGCGTCCCTTATTTTATAGAGAACCTTTTTGATCCCAAAGAACCTGCTTTACAGAAACACTGAATGCTTACAGCTGCAAACTAAGTGAATGGGAATCCACTGAACACAAAGTGCTACACAAGCACAGATCAGTCAGGCTGTTGATGTCTCATACTGGGCACCTAAAATTGGCAAGTACCCTTTAATACGGTCTTCATTCACCTGTAAAATGGGAATAAAAATATCCCCTCCTCTCATAGAGGTATGTGAAAATAAATGATCTAGGACTGGTGAAGCTTTTGGATAGTGTAATGACAAGCCCATAGAAAAACACATAAGGAAATGAATAAATCTCTAGAGCCAAGTTTGAATAATGTGCGGTAAATAAGGCCTGGGGCCACACATTGAACAATGAGCAGAAACCAGCATCTTAAATAGCTGCTCATTACATGGGAACAATCCCTTCTGAGTGCAGTATGAGATGGGGTGCTGTGGAAAAAATATGATCATATAATTAAGGGCTATAAAGTAATGCATATGTACATGAGGGCTAAGGGTATTTCTCACAAGTAAACACAATTGTGGTATTTCCTAATTCTTGACTCCATTTGTAGTCTGCCCTGTTTAACATGCAGGTTTTTTGTTTGTCTTTGTTTCACGAGTCCTGTCATGCTTTGCAGATTTACGTGCTGCAAGATGGTGTTGTCCCAGCCTCTCCATTTGGATTAAGTGTTGCTGTTTCATGTAGCTGCAGATCAGCTAATTACATGTAGTCAAAACCCGCTTGTCCTATATATTATATAGTCCACAAGTTGTAATCTCCACTGAGGTCCAGATTTGTGTGAGTGAGAAAGGCAGATCTGATCCTGTAATTTGCTGTCATGAGCAAAACTGACAGTCAGATGCTGCTGTTCTTAACAGTGAAGGAACCGGGGATATTTGAGATCATACAACCTGCTAGCAGTAATTAAAACAATAAAACCCCCAGTAATTTTCCCATGCAGCAATATGCAAGAGAGGAGAATGTCACTAGGGCTATGAAATTACTTTAAAAGTCTTTGCTGTAATGGGTGGAGGAAGAATGGCAAAGCTTAAGCTCCTAGTGAAAGTATGCAGGAAAGTAATGCTCAAAATACTTCATTTTAAATAACCACACTTTTGATGACTGATTATATGCAGGTTTAGGAGTAAATATATCATTATTGTAACGGTAATGGAGTAGTGTTAAAATCTATCAAGTTGAGAAGTTGTGTCAATGATGATCAGTGTCCAAACCTAGTGCTGGTTAACCTTTCCATGCCATGTTTGCTATTTGCTGTAATTCCAAGGGAGAATGTTATGCATAGTACAAGAAGTGGAGCTGTGATAGGTACCCTGACATTTTGTTTGTAGGAAGTAGAATTGTCTATTGCAGATGTCTAAGAAACATACCATAAAATAGTTTTCTTTTATATTTTCCCCTTCTTTTCCCTATTCACAATCTCAAATACTGGAAGAATAATTCATTGGCCTATTTAGGCTGTAGAATCCTCTTTCAAGGATGACTAGTATGACTGTTGGCCAACTGATGACTTGGAAAGTACTGGTTCCCACATATGCTGCAGATAATGGTCCATTCTGGAAATGAAGTAAGCCAAACCTATCAAACACATTTTAACCTGTGTAAGAAACTGAATGAGTGTCCTTTGTGCAGTGGTGTAACTGCTCAGTTTTAACATTTTCATCAGACAAATGTCTTGTGTGATTTAAAGAGGACAGAACAAAAAGTGATGCCGGGGTACCCAAGAGCAGGATCTCCAACAAAAATCCCCTCAGGCAGGGCCTGGCTCTACTGGACAAAGGAGAAAGGAAAGGGCAATTTAAAAAATACAAAAATCTGTCCTTGTAGTGGTCAGACAGCAAGATGCAGCATGTATGCTGGGTGGGAGCCGTTAATGAGAGCTGGTTTCCCCATGGGATATGCAGACCTGGGCTATCAAAATAAGAAGCTGGGGCTGGGACAAACAGACATTATGCCAGACACGTCAGCAGAGCTAGTCTGTTTTGCATGGGTGCCTGATATTTCTTGGCATGCTTTAAACTCTTTATTTTCTGAATCTCAGGGTGCAATATCACCACTATGATTTAATCCTAACTGCTCTGTTCTCTGCATATGATGTAATTCTGGGGCATTACTTGTAACCTACACAAAGGAGAAGCTGAGGCACAAGGTAGCATGTTGCCAGGTGCACAGCTTCAGAGTGTGCAACCTCAGTCACCTGCCTCTGCTTCCCTTCAGTGAGAGAAGGAGGAGAGGCTGTGGGGGCACTACATTACCAAAGTGAACAGTCTTTCCGTATGGGTGTCTTACTGACAGAGGTTCATAGTGTTAGTGCCCCAAAACTGATGTTTTGAAAACACCATCCTGAGGCATCTCCGCACAACAGGGACTCTGCCCTCTGGAAAACTGGCTTTGGACAGAGTAGGGAAAATGAAGCTGAACACAGAGGCTGGTGGCCCCCACACCGCTGTAGCAGTGCAGGGGTAAGTGTCAGGCCTGGCCACCGCAAAAACTGTCTGATCAGAGGGTGTGATCCCAGCCATGCTCAGGGGCAGGCAAGTCAGAGTCTCACTCTTTACAGACCTGCCAAGCAGAAAATGTTTATTTGCTGCTCATTATTCACAACCTAGGAGAAAAGAGTAGAAGTGATTTAACCTCCAATGTGAGGAAAATCACCTGACTGAGCAGGACGCAGAGGACAAATGGGACAGGAGGCCTTACTTTGCCTGGCCAGTAGGGCTGGGGAAACAAAGGTGAGGCACAGGAACAGAATAGTGAATTTTTATTTATTATTAATTTTCTAATTTTTGCCTTGCTCAAATTCCACTACTGCTGGAAATAAAGGCTCCTCTAGCTGCCTGGGTGCATCTGTGACATTGACTCTGTCTTTGAGATGGGGAGCACCCTCTGGTGGTTAAGGATAAGCTGACATTTCCTGGGATTGGCACCCATCGCCCCTGCAAGTGGCCAGTTACGCTGGGCAGGAGGCAATGCTGGCTTTCTCACGCTGCTGCGATGTTGTGTTTGGGGCACAAGCACTCTCTCTTACTTTGTAACCCAGGAATCTGAGTTGATCCCTTGGGAAGCCTTTTTGCCCCATGAAAAGGGTGCAATGTGTGTGTGTTCTCCCTGCCTTGCTGCTGGACAAAAGCTCACATTCAACCCTTTCTTGCTTTCTCCTGGTAAGAGAGAAAGTGGAGCTCAGTTTGCTTCATTAGCTCCCAGTGGATACAAAATCTGTCCCTGGCTCTCTCCCTACGGACTCCTGTTCCCTGCCTCTGCTCTTGCTCCTGTCTCCCAAAAGCACTGGTCTTGCACTCGGAGCTCTCCCAGTCCAGCTCTGGCTGGATTTGCTCTGCCTAGGTGCTAAAGCCAGCACAGTACAGTCCCTTGCAGGGACCACAGGAATTCAGCTCAGGTTTCCCTTCTCCTTCTCTAAGTGGATTAACAGGCTGAGGGGATCGTCTCTGCCTGCCTGACTCAATCTTCATTAGCTAACATGTTTTGCCAGCCGCAGTCACATCCTGGTCTGGAGAGCTGTTTGACAGGAGCGGATTCTGGCCCCAGCCTCCCACAAAGGCTGTTACATCATCTGAGAGAGTTTTCTTGATAGCAAGGCTCTGTGAGCTGCCCTGGGTGGCAGGGATGTAGGGCAGGAGTGCTGCAAGATGTACATCCTTGCTCTGTGCAGTGTTTGCTTTACAGTAACTAATCTGCATCCTCTGCTGACTGAGTGACCTGCACTCCCACATAATGCACATGCTGTATGAGTGTCAGAAAATGTTCTGCATCTCTGAAGGTGCACCCATACTTAGATTTTTTTTCCCCTTATGTTTTCCAGCCAAGGGGGAGGATCTTAAGTATATTGGGATGTCCATGAAACTTCCATTAGTTGGCTGTCACTTCTGGATGTCCTTTCCTGGGTGCTTGTAGGCAGACTTTGAATGCAGTATTTCCTAACAAGCTGTGTGCAACCAACTGGCCCTGTCTCCTCAGCCCCTTCTCCTCCCTGCTGCTTTGTGGTAGTCATTAATGGGAGTTGCACCCTTGCACAGTCAGTCATTTATTTCGTAAGTGCTGCTGTTCCCTCAGTCCAGAGATCTTTTCTACATGAGGAAGCTGTACGCTTTAAATTGCATCAATTTTAAAACAATCCATTTAAACTAGTGAAAATCCAAACGGTGAATGTTCTCTTGCCAGTTTGAGGATACTTCATTTTTGCTCATTTGGTGTCTTAACAGGTGTAGTTTCAATAGTAATGAGTGCCTTTTGCACCATCTTAAGTTAACCTATTTAAAATTGTACCTTGAATTATACTACAGTAGTAGTCTCATGCAAAGAAAGCCTGCAAGGAAAGGAGGTGAACACTGGGCATCACTCATACCAGTAGAGTAATACTAATGCCAGTGGGGGATGGCTGTGCCCAGCAGTACAGAGGTATTTGGTATCCGGGCATCTGAGCGTACCTTGGCAGGAAGAAGAGGCCTCCTCCTGGCTGTCAAATGCATGTAAATGGATGAGGATTAAACCTTGTATTTCTGCAAAACTGAGGCTCTATGAAAGCACAGTGCATGCTACAGAAATTGTAACTGAAAAATCTCAATGGGAAGTGTTTCACAAGGAAGCAAATGTTCTCTTTCTGTTTTTGTAACCTGACCATTGCGGTGGGGGAAGTTGGTGTGCCAGGCTCTGAAAGCAAGGTCGACTGGCCAGGAACAGAATCAAAATGGATTTTTTTGTCTTTTGGCAAGTTGGAAGGGAAATAAAAAGGCAAATGAGCGTGAAGGGGCAAAGGACACTGCACACTCTGGAGGATTTTAGAACCTAAAGCTGTATTTAGCAAATTAAGGGATGAATTGAATTTCCCAAACAACGTGTGTTAAAACACACAAATTAATAACCCCAGCACTTATGAACTAGAGGCATATTTGGTTTGGCCCTGTAAAGATTTTCAAGCCACAAGTCAATGGTCAAAGCAGAACAGCTCCCCAGAGAGTCATGTTGTCTGTGCTCTAGCTCCCTGGGGAATGCAACCCTCTCTGGAACAGTCCCTTGTCAGGGCTAAGTTGCTACCAGTGCTTAATGATTTTCTTCCCAGAGTGGGAAACAAAGGTTACACAAACCCTGAAAATGTAACCTGTCTCTGAATGGGCAGCAAAGGAAGTTTCCTTTGAGAGACCAAATAAGACCCATTTAATTAAAGGGAAAAGGGATCCTTTTTATACCACCCTTTGTTTGGACGAACGTAGGTTGGGAGAACAAAACTGATTTTATATATTTACAAGTAGCAGAAATCAGTTTGTTAGGTGTGGGGAAGAGGAGACTGGGGAGGAGGCAGTCTGAGTTAGGACTCACTGAAACACTCTCACTGTTAGAATTCATGCCTTTTTGGTGGTGAGGCTACCTTGTATTGCTGATCTTGGTGGAGATGATACTCTCTCATTCTTCAGTCCTTTCCTTTTCAAAGTTTTCCCAGAGCACTTTATTTAGCATTAACGACTTATTTTGCTATGACTACTGGTTTTGCAGTAGCTTTAATGGCACAAAACAATATACTGATTTGAGATCAGAACTGAGGAAGAATATCGTTGCTGGGGAGTAATGTAAGGTATACTAGCTTAGGCAGAGCGGGAATGAGATGTATCTACAGCAGTAGTTCACTGTCTGCCCCCTGCCCTTTTCATCTCCATCTCTGGCATCTCATCAGTAATGAATTGTAGGGAGACACAAATTGACACAGTGCAGGCTGTACCACTCACATGATCTGTTCAGTCCTTGTCAGTGACCCTTTTGTAACACTACTCTTCTGCAGTATCTTCCAGTGAAAAATTCTGGTGGCCTTTGGTAGTTTCCAAGCCCTGGTTCCCCTTTAACCAAAGCCAGACCAAAATAGTTGCCAGATCTGTCTGACTGGGCAGATCTGTTTGTCTCCACAGCTCTCTTTTAGTTAATGGTGAAGGGTCAACTCTGAATACTGAAGGGAACTTTGTGATTTTGGGGAATAACTCCTCTTCATTGTCCAATTTGGGGCAACAATAAGAAACTGAATCAGGAAAAACAGTACAGTATGTTGAAAAAGAATTTTTGGAACACTATCTAGAATTCTGTATTTCCATGCTGAGTTTTTAAATTCACATACTTCCTCCTGTTTTATCTGTGATTTCTTCCCTCCCCTTTAAGTTTAGAATGTTTAGATGAGCTTTGGATACAGATAAGGCTGATGTGCTTTCTGCGCAGTTAGGATCTGGTTGCATGTAACTTCAGGGTTGCTTTATCAGCTGTGGATTGAATTGAGGATGTCTACTGGGAGTTTCAGGTCTTGGTTTTCTCATTGGAGGTCCTTCCATCAGGCAAGTCTGTTAAATGCTTGCTGGGTCCCTAGAGACGCTTGATCTGTGTTTAAAGGGAAGCAGCTGAACCACGAGAAAAGAGAAATGGCTATGTACTCAAGCACTATTGCTCTGAAGGGATCTTACTGTAAGCTGTACAAAGCTTGCATGGCAATCTAGGTGCTTATGGGCCTCTATATACTCCCTCCCAGCACAGACCTGTGTGATGCTCTTTAAGACCTTTCCTGCTCTGAGAAAGAAAAGTTGATGACTCCTGGATGCTTTGCACATGAACTGTGTTTAACTCTCCTGAGGCTCAGGCCAGGAAACTCTCTGGAGGATTCCAAGCAGCACCTGCCTCCTGCTCCCCACTCCTCTTAAAGCTTCCCCAGTGAGACACCCGCTCAGGGAGAGCAGGAAGTGCATAAATAAATAATACTCTCTGTCTCTCCTGATCAGCCCAAGCAGCTGTGATTGCTCCTGAATGCCTGGATTGCTTTCTTCTTAATGGCTTTTAAACCAATTTCACCCTCATCTGATGACCCAGGTTCTCCTCCTATTTTTGGAGGAACAATTTCTTATTTTAGAGAGAGGGGTTTGGGGGGTATAAATATTGCGTCAAGAGTTTGGGCAGAGGTGAAATAGTAGAGCAGTGCAAGGCGAAGCTACAGTTTACTGGTTCTACCAGGCTGCCCCATGCCTTGTTCTGACAAACCTCTACAGGGTACCTTTGGGTACTGCAGCTAGTGCTGACCCTTGCTTGTGAGCACTGGACACATGGGATGCTCATGGACATGAGCAAACATTTAGTAGCTCTTACACCACTCTAAGATACTGCACTTTTTAAGATATGTTTTACTGCTGGGGGAGCTCATCACTGAGATATCTGAATGTTTATCCTTTGCCTCACAGCGTATAGGCAAAAGTTTGGGAACATAAGTTAGGAGTGCAGGCTCTCACTTGTCTGTTCATCTGACCTACAACATCACATTAATGGGCATTTGACAGCTTGCAAGATATTTAGGGCTTATTTTGGTACTCTTGTACTTTGTATATACAAACTGTGGTAGCTCAAAAAAAAAAAAAAAGTGGTCCTTACATTGCAAGTGTATAGTCAAATCTAAAGGTGCTTTGTTTGTATCATAGTGCAACTCCTGGAGATATTTATTGCTCATCTGATGGGTGTCATCTAGGTTTGTCTATGCAGAAGTATTCTGTATTTCAGGAAGTATTAATACTGCCTTCTGCAGGCACAACGTCCCATGCAAGGCATCTTCTGAACATCCTTACAGTGCTGGTCAGGTATTATGTACCATGTATTAGCACTGCCTTGTGTTGTGTTGCAGGCTAATGATGGTCCCCCACAGTGCTTTCAGAAGACGCACTAGTCTAGCTGGGTGGAATGTAGCTGCCATGCCTATGGTTATAGTGGCAAATAGGCTGATTCAACTCAAATGATTGCTGGCTTATCAAGGATAATGCCTTATATTTTTTGTTTGTTTTAACTGTCTTGATTGACCAATCAGTTTAATGACTCTCCTCATGAAATAGGCCCCTGAAAATAAAGTGGTGTCTCAAGTTACCCTTGCCTGGTACCTTCTCCCTCAGAAGCAAGATGGGGCCCTTCTGGGTGCCATGTCATTGGCTGTTTGGCTGACGTCTGTATCTGAAGCAGGGACAGTCTTTCTCTCCTATCACCTTCCTTCTGTCCTGCTTCTGTCTAACTTCCTGGTACTCTGAAAAAGTGGGTTTAACATGGAGAAGTGCTGTCCCCAGGCTGTATGGTTCCCAAGATGAACCTAGTAGCAACAACTTCTGGAAGTTACATCTTGAAAGCCTACCCTTTTGCTGAGTTGCTGATCACATGAGTTATGAAATACTACCAAATGTTGAGGGGCAAGATCTAAAACATGACTACTACTGAGTTTAGCTGACTGCAAATATGAAATGGAAGATTGAAATGTTCAGCAGAGAAGCAGAGAGGGAAGGCATTGGTAGTGTTTGATCATTGCTAAAGTAAAGGTGTTCAAGAGATGAGCAAAAGACCAAAACTAAATTTTCCTTTGTAAGCACTGTGGAGACCAAGGGGACCTGTTGCTAGGAGGCTGCAGCACCAAAGTCACCCTCAGACCACACGGGACTGAGATTTGGGTTTGCCTTCACAATGATACTGAAAAGTAATCTTTTCTAATGCTGCCACAGGAAAAGGGAAGCTGGCAACATACGACTTTGAAGGATGAATGCATTTTTGCTGAAATCCAGTGATGTGTGCTCAGGTCCATCAGGAGAAGGCTTTACTACTGCCCACAACTACCTCTGTGCCTGGGTCTCTGGGAAACTTAAAGACTTGGAAGTCATGTCAGTAAGACCTTTTCAAAGCTGTCCAGGGACTTGTACTTCCACACATGAGAGGGATTGCCATCTTTTGGAGTACACTGGGCTGCACAGCAGAAGTAGGACTAAGCTAGTGAAGCTTCTCCCTTCCTTTGCATAGAAAAGCTTTTTTTTTCTGGTAATTAGCATCCGTCTCCTTGTGCCTGGCTGCCCTCTTGATACTGTATGTGCGTATACTGTGTAGCTAAAGTGGACAGGTTTATATGGTCCTGGGTTACCCTGCCTCTTCTAAATGATGTTTTGTGGTATAGGCAAGGGTTGTTTTTCTTGGGGATTTTTTTCCATTTCTTGTCTGAAAAAATACCACATATACATGATAATTCATGGTCTGTAGGCATAGTGTTTGAATGTTAATGACTTGTAGACAGAGCAGTGATTTCCTAGTAGGTTTTGCTGCAGGTGGCTGAATGAGATACAGCGAACTAAAAAGTTGTAAGTATGCTAAGAAGTTTGGGATAGGGTTTGTTAGCAAAGCTGTCTAATCAAGTAATCTGTCACACCAATTTGCTCTTGTCCAGAAAGTGAAATAAATGTAGTTCAGCTAATAAATAAACTCAAGAGAGAGTTGCGGAAAAAACCCTGTGGTGTTGTTTGAACGCTAAAGTTAGTACAGAACAAATCTTCAAAATGGTCATGTACTTAACCAAGCTGTTTGGAGATCCAGAGCAAACAACAACCTGCAGTTGTTGTGCTGTTGATACAGCATGCCAGAAGGAATCTGGCCTCTGTCATTTCTGGCTCTAGCCAAAACCTGTAACCCCTTACTGAAATATTCTGAGGCTAGAGAAGGTGACCAGGAGAACAGTACTGATAATCTGATTGTCTCTGTTTTTTCCAGACTGTTGTACAGTAGATTTCCTAGGGTCACTTGGAACCTGCAGGTTCAGCTCGCTGTATTTAAATACTTCTGCATAGATCCACTGTCAGTGAGCTCCTCTGTCTTTAGCCTGGCTGACCTGGTGAAGTCAATAGTCTTCTAATGACTGCCCAGATAAGACCAGATGGAGGTTTCTGCAGGGAAAGGAAGGTCTTTAATCCTTGCTTTCTTTATCCCTTATGCCCTAGATGGAAAAGTCCTTTCACTGCTTTGCTTCTTTATAACTGCCTACATCACTTTCCCAAATGACCCTGTTACCTACTCGGAGAACCCACCTAAGAGGAAATTGCACACTTACCCACTGCTTTTTGTCATGCCGTAGTACCCAAACTGTAAAGTCTGGATCACTGCAGCCACCTCATTGCTGTTGCTGTGAAATAAGTTATCTTGTATATGTTTAAGTACCTGTGTCTGTCACAGACTTGGAAAAAATAGTCTCCATCTTCTCTGCCTAGCTCTCAGTAGGCATGCTCTCTAACAGTAGTAACTCTGAAGCATTTTCGTTCTTTAAGCCCAACTGCTTTGTCTGTGTTGAGACCCTTGGCATTATAATGCATGTGCCAAAAATGTTTTAATTCTTTGCTTTCAACATAATAGTAAAAAGCTGTTATTTTTCCTCACAAACCAGATACTTCTTTTGATTGATTTAGTGAGTAAGCTGGTACTATGAATATTAGGGTCCTGAGGTGCTTGGAGAGAGAAGGAGCAAATCATCTCCCCAAACTGGAGGAATGAACAAGCAGCCCCTCTTCTCCTGACCTGCCTCCTTGGCCTTTTGCAATGCAAGTCTTGAAGCTTGTGTACTGAGGTGGGAAAGCTAAAGGTGAAAATGTGCTGTTTGACTTTATGTCCCATCTGACAGGATGAACTACCATGAACTACTGGGAAAGCCACACCTGTGATGCCTCTGTGCTGAAGGATTAGTGGCAGCTAAGCAGAGGTATTTCCAAGATTTATTGATGCCTTGTGTTCCCTCCTTCTTCCTGGCAGCTGAGCAAAGGGTCTAGCTACTGCTCTTTGGACTTCTGGGATCATGGATGGGGAAGGATTAATTTCTGCATTGCTGCAATTTGGAAAGAGGATAGGAAATAGCAGTAAGTGTGCCAGTAAATTATGTGTAGCTGCCAGTGTAAATAAAACCACTTTCCAGTCCATGTCTTGGTAATGTTCTGCCTGACCACAGTGGCACAACTGAGGGTTAGTGTAATACATCACAGGAAACAGATCAGCAGCAGGTCAAAATTTGGAGCCGGAGTACAGGTCTCCATTGAAGTCTTCTAAGTGTACAAGATCCATCTACTTCTGTAACTACCTATGTTTCTTGAGGAAGGTTTCTGACTGCTTAGTTAAACGAGTTAAAGAGTAAGAAGTAGATTGACATAACATGGAAGCAAATACACTGCAGTATTTGTGGGAAAGGAGGAAAGAAGTCCTATCAAATATCCCATCTAACTGAAAACGCAAGAGAGATCAGAAGGCATAATCCCAGCCATATAATTTCCTCTCCTGCCTCTCTGTATATTTCTTACTACCATCTCTTCCAAAATCTGGAAAATAATATTTCTCTTCCCACTGTCTTTATTCTTTCCCATTTGGTAAAATCCTCTGCACCTGCCTCTTACTCTCATGTCCTGTTTTGGATTCTACAAAGTTAGTATAGCTTTGCCTGGTTTGTCTTTGTCCGTTGTGTGACAGCATGTGCACTTTCATCTAAGATGTCAGCAGGAATATGTCCGACTCTGGAAATAGAGTCCTGCTATTAACACTGCAAAGACAAAAACAGGTGTAGAAGGACACAAAACAGCATTGGCTCTACAAATATAGACATTATTAAACAAAAGTCTTGACCTTTCATTGGCAATGTAGGGACTATGTTTGTCTTATCTCAGAGCTCCTAACACTGTTGTATCCAAGCACAGAACTTAGTGAAAGATCACGTTTTTGGACAGAGGATTCTCATTCAAAGCAGAACAGTATGGGTTAAGACACTTGCATTCAGACTCTTGCTCTGCTACAGATTTGCTCAGATTGATCTGGGGCAAGCCACGTAACCTCTTTATGATCTGATTTGGCAGTCTATAGGTTGAGAATTGTAACACAGACATTTTAAAGACTAGATAATGCTTGAAGCATGTCTAAGGATGTTCAGATGGGCAGTTATTTAAAAATTGCAATGTGAAAACTATTTCCTGCTTAAATAGATGTTGAGCTTCAGCACTGATGGTGGTAATACCTTTTAGATGAAAGCATATTTTTCATAAAGCAAATTAGTTTCTTTAGGGAAAAAATATCTAATGGGGTTTAGTAGAAAACAATACATTGCCTTCGGTGGGGAGAGCAAACTGTTTTGTTTGGGTATACCAAGGGAAAATAGAACACAGCCCAAAATAAAGTCTGGTTTGTCCTCGTGGATAGAGTTCATATCTGGGATAGCTGTTTGCTGTGGAAGGGGATATCTGTGGGAGTGGTGAAAGTCTCCCAGTGATCAGGGACCTGTGCCCAGAGGATCTAAGTTTCTCTCCAGGGTTACTAGCCTTGCAAAGCAGAGGGACCAGGGCATGCAACACAGTGCCTTGTATGAAGTCTAAGCAGTACTGTTTGCCTCAAAATTGTGAAAGTGTTGTCTTCTAAATTAATCACAGTGACCTCTCTGTAACTGTTCTTTCCTTAAATGAGACAGGGGCTGGGAAAGGTGTCTTGTCATTGAACAACTTTTTCCCCAGCAGACAAGATAAGAATGTGTGTACACAAGTCTGTTCTGCCCAGCTTAGGTCTCCTAATTATTATGTATGGTTTTTATCCCCTGCAGATACCATACCACTTCATTGACTTTCCTTTGAGAATACAATAATACAGCCTTCATAAAAGGGAAAAAAATCACAAACCCACAAAAGTAACTAGATCTCTCCCTCTTCTGCGTTTGCCTTATTAAAAAAAAAACCCTAGCCTTATCAACAAGTGCAATCAAGTTTGTTTGGCATGATTTGCAGGTTACTCCTATATTAGACCAAATGAAATTTCAGTCAGTCAGCTTGCTGGAAAGTTGATCATTATTCCATGATAAAAGCTTTTTAAAAGTAAAAAAAAAAAAAAACCAACAAAAAAAAACTATGAAAAACAGATTAGTCATTAAAGGATGGAAGTATCCAAAGAAAGTATCTATCCATCATCTCTTGGAAGAGCCAGAAAAAGTAGAGGGACATGTCTTTGCAATTCTTGCTTTCTTTCTAGGTAGGGGGATTGCATGTCCTAAAGAACTGATACTGCCTATACGTCCGTCAGCCCATAGCACTCCAGTTGTGCTCTGTCCAAGGCTAACACTGATGGAAAGTCGTTGCTCTACATTTGGGCCAGATGTGAGGAGAACTGGCGACCTCAGAAGGCAGAGGCTGCCTTATGAAAGTTGCACTTACTAGAGCAACTGGAAGTATTCTCTGCTGAGAGACCACAGACTTGTGTGGCCAGGACTGTTCCTGCCCCTCCTGCAGGGACAGAGCACCAGTTCCAGAGCACAATTTGGTCAGGACAGCAAACAAAGGCTGTGCTCTCAGGGCAAGCTAGCGCTACTGTTGCATGTGCAGTTTTGCCTTGTATTTACCCAAACTGAGGGTTTTGGCTTCCACATCTGGCAAACGTTGGCAGATCAGGCGCAGTCAACAGACACTACTCTTTCTGTCCTCTGAAAGGAAGAGCCAGGCTTCTGCACAGCTACTCTGAAGGCAGGGGAAGCTCCATTTGTCCATTTGTACTGGGTCAGAAGAGATTTATATTACATTTCTGCACCACTCTGTAAATACCCACCTTGCCCACGCAGTCCTCTGTCAGCAGCAGCCCATTTCCAGAGTACAAACCCACCATTGTACTGTTTATATCAGTTAATTCAGCCCTGTGGACCTTGTGCCAGGCAATCACATGGCTCCCTGCTTGCCTCACCACAGCCTGGAAGAAAGTTAGTGTGAACTTAAAACATAAGTGACTAGGAGAGCAGCACCTGCCTACCAGGTCATTCCTACCCCAGTCTCCCATTAACTGAGAGCCTCATGATAGAGAGATAACCTCTGCACAGTCAGGATCCAGCCAAGGTGCATCTTTCTGGAGAAAATTGTTTTCTATCAAAATAAGCTCATTACAACCCAACACCCTGACTGCTTTTGAACTGTAGCCGGTCCAGGCCCTGACCTTGTGTGCTTCCTCCAGCCTCTCTTTCTACTGTGCATCGGGAATCATCTTCATGAAGCAACTAGGTCATCAGGGAGTCCCTCTCTGACCTCAGATTTTTGCTGGAAACACACTGGTGCTGGTTTCATCCTTCTTGCCTCTGCTTGGGTCAGGTGTTCTCTGATATGGTCAGTGAGATTCCTTGCTTAAACTCTTGGGCCCTACTAATGCTCTTGTCTTCTGCGTTTTCAATATTTAAAGCATCTTAGAATTTCTGCTGGGCTGATATATCGCTTAGGTGTGCAAAGGTATATGTGTATGTGTTTCATTTGTATTAATTCTGCTTCCTGGAAAGGTATATAATCTGAATTGTGTCACCTGCAACATTCAGATGAGTCTTCTCTCTGTCTCCCATTTTCTAAACTAACCTGTTTTCTATGCCATCTTCATGTGTACCTTCCACTGTAGAAGACCTCTCTTTGACATCCTAAGGCTGTCCTGTCTTAAGAAGAGTTGATCAGAATCACACAGCCTGGGTTTATGCTAGGGCGCACCATTCCTTTGTGTGCCATTTAAGACCTCTGGTAGAGGAGGCAATGAGGAAGTTGCACTGCTGGACTTCAATAAAGCAAGGATGGTTTACGCTGGCTGTGAAATTGGCCATACCTCTTTGAATAATCTCAAGTTTCCATAAATACTGATTGTGTGAAAAGTTTAGCCTATTTCAGTCACTGTTTGCTGCCATGTTTATAGCTGAACCACACTGTATTTTCTTCTACGTTGTATCGCCCCTTTCCTAGTCTGTCCTTTGCTTCTCCCAGTATTGCTCCTAGTTGTTCGCTTCTCCCACTCTTGCCTCAAATTAGAGTCTGGGTTTTATATTGAGAAATACACTCTTAGCTCCTACTTTTTTTCTTTTTGTTTGCCTGGCATAAGTGAATGAAGGCTTTACCCAGGTGTGTTTGCATGTATTTTCCTTTTCAAAAGGCCTCTAGTTCTTGTTTATCTGTTAAGGATGTTTTTATATATTTGTGCTGTGGACATCTAAATGTGAAGTAGAAGCATGGGAGAGAGACAAGGGAGGTTTGCATGAGTGGAGAGTAGGTGGCGAGGGACAAACAGACCTTGTAGGGCACCTCAGTGTGAGTCAGGCTTTCAGTGCAAGGTTGTGTGTGGTAGGTGCAGACTTGAGAGGCTTGTGTGCTTCTATGAAGAGGGAGTTTCTTCAGGTAGGTAATGGTACCTGACTGTAAATTTGCAGCAGAATTAGATTAGTGTGAAAATTGTGGGAACTGTGAAAGCACATTGACTGTAGCAGCAGCCAGTACATACGCAGAGCTTTGAAAACGTGCCTTTCACGAGGCTAGTTGCACGTGCCAGTTTTGATGTTTGTGAAGATTTCTGAGAGTCTGTGTCTGCGGGTTTTGTGCCTGGGAATACGTGCTGTTATCCCAAATATCTGATTCTGATCTCATGTGCCAGGATTCATTCCTGTGTGGTTTCATGAGCTGTGCTGAAGTGACATCTGAATCGTAGTGCTTTGAAATGGGACTTGGGCACTTTTCTGCATGTGTGTATTGAAGAGTTTGTGCATGTTTGGAAAGCAGGGATCCGAGCGCAGAGACAGAGGCTGCGTGGGTGTGAGATACGGTCTGGGCCTGTGCACAAAGTGTGTGTACGTGGAGTCGTTTGTGTGTAACGGTGCCGGTGACACCAATGGACAGCGGCTCGGTGGTGTGCTGTGCCTGCGTGTGCCCTGGGTGTGTTCCGTGCGGTGCGCTGCGTGTTCTGTGCTGCCCGGACGCCCGCCTGCCCGTGCCGTCCGTGGAGCACCCTTCACCTCAAGGTTTCGCTTCACCATAAACTCTAGAGCCGATGCCCGCAGACAGACCCGTGGGTAAGAGGGAAGGGAGCGTGCGCTGCCGCCGCGATGGCTCCCGCGGAGGGACGGGGCTGGCGCTGCGATTCCCTGCCGCTGCGGCCCGCAGGCTCCGCGCG
>JAVSBS010022667.1:0-10822 GCA_033124195.1 Coracias cyanogaster | reverse complement strand
GTCAAGGACAAAGTGGTTTAAAAAGGAAAGCAACATGATTAAAAAAGACACAAAAGATAAATACTGATATACTGCATCTAAGTTTATTTTCAAGTAGTACCAAATAGATGCATCAATACACGCTCTGTAATATCATCACCCTGGCAGATTAGCTCTCTTGCATTTCAGACTGTATCACCACTCTTGTAAGAGATATATTAGCTTACAGTTCCATGCATAATACTACTGCAGATGACTAGGACTTCATGTCACTAAGAATCAAGCTAGCAGGTACAGCCTTGAGAAACTTAAGATAATTTCAGTAAGTACAGAGGAACTGACAATTCAAGGAAGAAACACTCACTAGAAGACTCATTTGCACTTCTACGATTGATGCTGCTTTATGAAATGCTATACTACATAGAAATTAACACAATACAACTAGAAAACTTTTACCCTCAAGGTATTCAGCTTAACATCCAGTGAATAAGAATGAGTTTAGGTACTCTGAAAAATTTGTTCATTAGAGTGCAAGAGGTGTGGTTTTGGTTTGGTTTAAATACACTAAGTATCCACATGGTAACAAATTGAACTCACTGCATACAGCTTTTACCTGGCAAAAACTTTACAGCCTGGAGCATGCGCCTTTCCAGAGCGAAGTCCACCATCAAATGAGTCATACTATCACTGACTTTTGGTTTCAGAGAGATGCGGAACGCTGAAGCCATCGTGACTCTAAAGTCAAGAAAGCAGCATTAGCAAAATGTATTTTGCATTGTTTTAATAACAACTCCTACGGCTAGCAATCAGATAATCTGTATCACTAATATTAAACTGTTGGGGAAAAAGCCTACCTCAGCTTTTTCCTAGCTGAGAATGCAAAGACATCTGCGCAGAGACAAACATGCATATGGCCATCATTTGTCCAACATCTTACACATTGTGAAGGTTTTTTACTTGAAATGCCAACCTATGTGGCAGATGATGTATGTGTTTCTTCAGTCCTGTGATTACCAGCACAGAGCTGCTCTGCAGTGCTCTTCACCTCATCAGTTCCACAAGCTGCACTCCAAGGTGTGTGAAACATTTGCAGGGAGATGGCATCTGACATGCAGCAAGGCAAAAGCATTCTGGTGTGAATATTTGACTCCAGACTTTGTTCAAATCAGGGTCAGATTCTGACCTGGAGAAATTAGTGTGGGTAGAGATTTAGCACTACAAAATAGCAATTTGAAAACTGGAATGAATATATTTTAAAGATGGGGAAGCAGAGGAAAGTGGTGCTGTCTCCTGGGTGACTCCCATGGGGCCTTAGAGGAGAGGGCAAGGGGAGGCTTTATAAATGACCTGGGTTTTATTCTTCTGGAAATCAGTAGAGGACAAGGCAATCTTACTCATTTCTATTTGTTAAGTTGCATCATCTCAACTGCTGGGTTCTTTGTTTAGGTTTTGATGGTTCATTTATTACTACCAAGCAATGCCTTTGAAGGGTGATTTTCAGAGGCTGCTGTGGTTAAAAAAGCAGTGAAGAATGCAGTGCAGTGGTTGTAGTGTGGAGCTGGGAAATCAGCCTCCTGCTCTAGATTTTGCCCTGCTCACATTTGGGACAAATTACTTGCAACTGCTGCGGCTTGACTTTTCTTTCAGGCAGGTTTTTCTGTCTGACTCATCCACTTGGCTAAGTTTGCCAAGCATTTCATAATCTTTGGCTAGAAATCACTCATTTGATTGCAGATCAGTGACGTTTCAAATGGGATGCATCAAACAACTTCTCTTGGCTTCAGTGCAAGACATGGATCCAATTCACTGCAGAGAGGAGGGCGATATCCTGAGAAACTCACTGAGCTGATTTAAGGATTGAAAAGGAACTCCATTCTCTTACTGCTACCAGTTTTTTCCTCTTTTGGAAGCCTCAGTTAAGCGTTTTGCACTTTTAACCCCCTCAGGATTAAGAAATCTGCTCCTTGCCCTTCCAAGCTTTTCTCAGCCTGCTTCTCAGTAAATCCCAGTTTATGACTACATTGATAATTTTTTAGTATTATAATACAAAATTGCCAAATAAATTTGAGAGAACTGCATTATTCAAATGAGGTTTGATCTTCCTTTCAATTTGTCCAATGCTGAATTTTGTCAAACTTAGAAGAAAAAAAAAATGAACATAGATTACCTTGTTATTGGAATTGTTTGTAATTAGTTGTAAAAGCAGATTTTAGGCATCGTCATTTATGGAAACACAATGTGTTTCCTGTGGCAGCAGCATTTGGCCTCACTGTGGATGGATGGAACAGAAGGTGGTAGGCTTGCAGGATGCTTCTCTCTGCCTAAACAAACCATAGAAAGCACACTGATTTCTCTATTCACGCTAAAGGGATTTTACTAGCATAAGAAATCTTGTTTGAAGCAGAGGGAGGAATGCAGTCCGCAGATGTGAAAACCTTTCCTAAGGGTGAGCCCCTTCCTTTTCCCACTGCAGGAAAACCCTGAAGTGGCAGCAAAGGCAGAGGTATCACCAAAGGATGTCAGGGAGAAGGAGCAGCAGGATGGGCCCCAGGAAGATGCACTGAACCAAATGAAAGCGCCTCCATAGAAACAGGCCTGCAGGAGCTGTCCTGTGTGTGTCAGATGCATTTCCATCAGATGATGGGCAGTGTTTTCCACAGCAGTGGTTTTAGGCTCTGCTACAAGTGTGCTTTGGCATAACAGCAAGACCTTTGCACTCATGCTTGCATGTAATACACAAGTCACAGGCAGTCTGTGAGCTTTACACACATGCAGAAACCTACCTGCCTTTTTCAAAACATTATAACCTACAACAAAATACGCTGGAGAGACGTTTACTTAAGTAGATAAAAAAACGTACGGTTCACATAATGCCCCCAAACTACTAATCTTCACCAACTGGTTCCTTAAACATGCCACAACACAGACTTAAAGCTGCAAATGAAAGAGATTGTGGAGATAGTCAGTAATCTCAGCTCTATACTTCTTGGCTAGGAGGCATCATAGATCAAGATGCTACACACTTCTGAGGGAAGGAGCTGACAAAAACTGCAAAGGAATTTAGAGAGGAATTTACAGGAATCAAGCTAGAAACAGCAGTTGACCTAAAGGAAAGTTTTTATTGTCTTGACAAGAAAAGAAAATGGGCAGCTCTTTATTTAACAGTCCAAGTGATAACATCTGAGAGTTGAAGAATAATTTTCACAAGATAATCTCAGGCAATAATCCTGTGTATCAGTGACAAAACTATTGATCTCAGCAGTGAGACAATGGTGTGATCAGCAACAGATAGCTTCAAAGTTAAAAAAAAAAAAAAAAAAACTGGCCAAAATTGTACTTTCTAGCTAGAAGTAGAGAGAAGAAATGTCACCAACCATGAGAAGATGACAGAGACAACC
Source organism: Coracias cyanogaster (assembly GCA_033124195.1). NCBI lineage: Eukaryota > Metazoa > Chordata > Aves > Coraciiformes > Coraciidae > Coracias > Coracias cyanogaster. The sequence goes on along the minus strand of JAVSBS010022667.1, from coordinate 7,445 downwards.
TGAGATGTATGACTAGGGAGGTGGACTTACTGCTGACCAATCTTTGGCAGGAAGAAGTAGTAGAAAGTGTAAATTCATGCTGAGAGAAGACAAATTTAGGAGAAGAAGATGCTCTGGGGACTGGGTCATGCCATAGTTTGACCAGACCAGCTGGGTGATGGCAGGTCTTCTTTTGTCATGGTTAAACTGCACTGGTTCCTCCCCATGGAGCCTGCAATAAGGTTGATTGACATACCCTCTGATGGCTGCCTCCTTAGCCAAGGAAGATGGTCTTCTGTTTGCAACAAGCCCTTTGCTGCTGTTTTTTTTCTATGAACAATCATCCTTTTCATTCTAGTTTCAAATCTGTGTCACTGACCTAAGGTCACAAACTCAGGAAGACTGATCATTTGAGCAGTGCTTGTAGGGAAGGTGACTGTCATGCCCTAAATCCTCAAGATCCCTAATTTTCTTCTTAAATGCAAAATAAACTTTTAGGTAAAAAAAACCCAAAACAACAACAACAAAAAACCCTAGATGAGAGAACATCTATATGACATAAAGCTTGCTTAGAAAAATGTCTTTATTGACAAACTGGGTTACTGTCAAAAGTAAGCCAAATAGGAGAGGCATGAGTTCATGCTGACCTCTCCCGTCAGCTCACTATTTCAAGTCAGCCTCTGGGCACAGGGGCTTGGTAGACAGGAGTTACTTCGGCTGTGGCAGATGTCAGCAGGGGCAGTCCATCTGTGTCAACAGTGGGAAGTTCTTCACCTCCACTAGTACGAAATTTGAAGTCTGAGATGGGAATGGCTGGTGCTCACTATGGAAAAAGCCTCTGCTTTCTTTCCAGCAAATGAATTAGTAGGAGCCACAAAGGGTCTCTAAAACTCGATTTTTCTTTTTTCTTGTAAGCCTCAACAAGCAAACAAAACTGCACCCAAAGCTTCTGCTTGCTTTCAGCAGTGGCACTTCTCTCCCAGGCTGGGTTCTCCAACCATATTCAAGGCTAACAGACAGGTTTTACATCTCACTTATGAAGCCAGAAAATAGCATTTCTGTGGCCATTTCTATGCAGTCAGCAACTCAGCTCCCTGCAATGGTCTTGCGGGGAGAGGACACGGTATGTCACAGTGACTTGGTGGCTTCGACTTGTAATAGCACGCGCACAGATCCCATTTCAAAGTAACCACTGCTGTATAGGCCAACCTTTTTTGTATTTACATGTTAAATACTTCTGATCAGATGGCTGGAATTTGTGGGCTCTTTTAATCCCGTAGGTGACTAATGGATACAGTTATCTGAGTGTAAACTTAAATCTATTGATGTCACTGATTTTGCTTCCCACACCTCTATTATTGCCTTCAGACAATGGTGTTTTGCCAGGCTAGTAACTGTTCCTATGGCAAAGCCTTCCAGCCTAGACAAGCCCTGGAAGGTTAAAGTCATTTCAACGGTTCTTTCAAGGCGATTACACAATGGGCCTTGAGCTCCCTGCCAAATGCTACTTTCTTACAAAGTTGGTGTTGGGGCTGTGAGCCAAGTATTGCAACCCCCTGACACAGATGAGTGCACCTTAGCAGCTGGTGAATGACAGAAGAGATCAACCAGGAAAGTTTCAAACTACATCAGTGTATAGCCTGACTTTGCTAATGCTTTCTACTTCCAACTTCTACTTTTATCCTACGATCAGATAACGAGTAGCTCTTTTTCTTTGTAACAATTCATTAATCAGAGAAATGATCCTTGCTAGTGTTTAGATGTTTTACTTAATTTGGTACTTCTGGCCTGCTGCCCCAGTAGTGCCAAAATTATTATTTCTCACCCAGCAGGTGATAAATAACAACTTCAGTCATGATTAATACCATGAATTTCTCAACCTGACTAATGCAAAAAACTTCAAACCTGCAGAACAAGTGGGTGCTAATTGTTGTGAGAGCCATTGGAGCTGCACTCCGCTTGCAAAGCAAGCGAGCCACAGGAAATGAAGCAGTTTCTAGCAGCACAGCTGATCCTAAGAGGCATCATTAAGTGCAGCTCAGCAGCATCCTCCATGTGCAGGTCTGTACTAGGCTCTTTTTTCCACAACACTGAGCTTTAAGTACATTTGAGAAGCAGGAGATTGCCAGGTTATTTTTTGTTCCTTAGAAAGGAGGAGGGGAAATAAAATAAAAGGGAGAAAAAAATAGCAGATTAATATCTCATTAACAGCACTCAATACTACAATTTGTGCTAACTGGTATGTGAAGAGTGATAGATCCTGGCAAAAGCTGCTACCACCAAAGCTCCTTCATATAACATCTGTCTTGAAATCTCATCACATCATCATAAAATGTAGCATCAGAGATGCCCCAGTCAAGGAAAGGGACAGGAAAACCAGGGGCTCAGGAAGGGCTGTCAGCTGGAAACAATGATCCGACACCATAAATTAGCCTGTGGCTAAAATCCTGGCCACCTTCTAATCCCAAGATGGTCTGCCCTAGGCTGCAGTGAAGCAGGATGGTTGCTCCATTTTCCATGCTGTACATGCGGTGGCAGAGGGTACGTGGGAGCCACAGTTTAGCTGTGCGTACAATGCTGTGCTGCTCAGGGAAATGAGACCTCCATAACCTCTAGAACTGGCACCATATGTTTCTGAGGGGAGCAGACACCAAAATCCAGCAAGGATATCACCAGGTAACTGTGCTGAGTGGAGTCTATGCTAAGCAAGATTAGTCCCTTCTACAATCACAAAGGAACATCTTGGGAATGGAGGACAGGTCCTGTTTTCACCAAGACTTTCCCCATTGTTTTAGGTCCATTAGGCAAGGAAAGCATCTGCTACTTTCCAGATAGCATTTAGGTCATCTTGAGCATCTCCATATGAAGGTATTTATTGATTAAACAAGATCATGAGAAGCAAACCATCATGGGCAAGTAATTTTTATATTGTTCAGACTCAGTAATGTCTATTTACATGTAGTTACAAGTGCTTTTATGGCTTTCCATAGTTTTGATTCAGTGACTCCTGCAGGTCCTGGTAGGGCATGTTCAGAAGATGTAGGTTAAGCCATGGTGCAGCTGCCAGAAACCCGGTTTTTTTATTTATTTTGGGAAACTCCAGAAGTTCCAGTTCCACCAAAAATAGCCTCTGGGAGGTTAGGATTTTTGAGTTTGAAGAGCCAGGAAAGAAAACAGTCATCCACACTGTCCTTCTACGTGAAAGAGACTATAGGCTTTCCTGGCCTGATTCCTATCTCTAGTACAGTAGTTGTGCTTAAGTCATGGGAGATCTTCTAGAAAAACACACATCCAAGAGTAAACTTCTCACAGACTGCACTTGCACAGCCTTGTCTACTGGAGAGCCACTTGGACCAACAGAAAGCCCTCTTGACTGGGCCTTGGATAAGGCAAGTTGGTTGCCTTGCTCAACTCCCTTGGCTAAAAAGGTTATTGGGTTGGGGTTGATTTTGGGTTTTTTCCACCCTTAACTGGCTTTATTGCTGGTCTTATTTCAACCGTTCATTGGTTTCCTTGACCTGTGCACAGTACTTCAGGAGCCATCAGTATCAGTGTCCTTTATAGGATTGTGGCTTCCACACTTCAGTCCTCAGCGCAGTCTGCTCCGTAGCACCAGTCATGCTAGCAGGTTTCTTGTATGTATGAAGTACAAAGCGCATCATTTGTCTAGGATTTTAATAGCTATTTTCAACACTGGTAGCAAAGCCAAGATTTTCCTTCTAGCTTTAAGTTTCGGTATCGCCTAGAACAAGGTGCAGCCTGAGCTACAAACCGTCCCGGTGGCAAACATGCCCTATAGAAAGTATGCTCTTCAGACAAGGAAGTAAGGAATGTGTTTTCCAATTTAAATTTTGGTTTACTAATTACGTTATCAAAGTCACACACAAGGAATGAGGGGTAGTTAAACTTTCAGGAACTATTCAGTTTAGCTTCCAGAGCTTAGTCTCTGCTTGTTCTCTCACTTCAATACTGAAAATTCCATGTAATTTGCCTGTCTCTGTATCCTTAAGAGCAGTCTGGGTAGCTCAGGTGGATGTACAGAACCTTTGTTTGTAGCAGATCAGTATCTTTTGCCAAACCACTGCCACAGCATTTGAATCTATTTTCTAGATGAGACATTCAAACACAGTTAATGCATATGGCTATCTCAGCAGGCATTTTTTTGCCCTCTGAAGTTACTACGCTTGCTCTATGTTATCACACAAAATCTGCCATAACAAGCTGTTCAGCATTCGGTGTTGTATTACCAGTGCTTCTCTGCCTCACAGAAACCTTGCCAAAATATAAAAACATGGTGTAAGTCAATGCTGTTTCAAAGCAATTGCTAAAATTTGGTTACAAGGTGGCTAATGGCCACTGCAGCCTTGGAAGAAGTGGAATACGTGCCCCCTTGCACTTTTTTCAGACTACATGGAAGTTCATGCTTATGCATAGGTGGGTTTGGAAAACTATTAAGTAAATTACTCTTGTGGTTCAGTCTATTTGTAGCAGAACTGCCAAAACCACAGACGCTAGGTTAAAATCTTCACTCCTGAATGGAGTTCTGTAAATAGCAGGAGGTAGAGGGCAAGTTTAATTGCTCTGGGTTAAGATACTTCAGTTTTCACACAGGGTTTCCCTGTCACCACGGCATTGATAGCTTTAGAGACTATTATTTAGAGACCGTTTGTCTCTCCAAGTAAGATATATCATAATATTCTCTCCAAACCAAGAAAAACCCCACAACAAATTCTCTTCCTGTTTTTCCAGAAGTTGCATTCATGCAGAAAAGCAGGTTCAAAAGAAGTATCTGGGTTCTCATCTACCGACCACTTTAATAACAGGAATTTTCATAAGCAGTCAAGAGTTGATGGGGTTTAGTTTGAAAAGTTATTCAACATATACATGTGAAATTTTAAGACAGAAATGCAAGACAAGGGCAATTTTTCTCTCCTGGCAGGAGTGATTTGAAAGAAAGCCAAGACTCCCTAACACATTGATATTTATGTGGATTTGACCCCAGTAGGACTCCTGTATCAAAAAGCAGGCAGTAGGAATTCAGCTCCATTTTCCAGTCAAGCTGACAACAGTGGTCTCCGCAAGTAGGAATGAGTAAGCGGTAGTTGTTTATGAGCCACAGTCCAGGGAGAACCAGCCAGTCCAAGGCACGCAGCTACTTTCTGTTCGAAGAGAGAAGGAAATGGCAGCCAAAAATTTCATGACCATTGCATAACCAGCTCAAGCCATTAAGTATTTTGACACTGAGGAGTCTAGTAAAAAAAAAAAAAAATATATATATATATATTTAATAGCAAGAAAGAAAACTGAACGGTTCCAACTAGCCAGACAGCTTGAGCTGGTTCCCAGTTGTGCCCAGGACTTCTCGAGTGCACAAGGACCATTCTTGCCACCGGCACGTTCCTGGGGTGGTTGGTGCTTTTAGATAAGTGTTAAATACAACTGACAAAGCAGAACAGAGGGGTGCCATTTACTGTATTTGAAAAAATACCAGTCAGATCGAGTCCTTGCTTACACACAGGAACTCTCCCTTGGAAAGTTCCACACTGCCAGGGTTTTTGGAGCACCACAATGATATTTCTTAGTTTACTGCTGTATTATTGTGCCTCCATGTACCAGAGGATAATACGGAGCCAAAAGCACCGAGGCATACCAACCACAGGATGAAACCAAGTCCTTTTGCTATGAGAGCCACCCCAGCAAATAGGTCAAAGCTCAGAAGCAACAGTAACATACTGTAAACAGTTAGACACTTACGTAGCAAATTCACTTCTTAAAGAGCAAGACAAGCTGAGGATTAAAACTGGGAAATCATAAGAAGAAGAAGAAAAAGATGTAAATCCAAAAACCAAAGGTGAACAAGAAATAGACGCAGAGGCAGGACACATAAGAAGTAGTAATGACAACCAGAAGCTACTCTGACACAAAATAAGAACTGACAGAATAAAATCCCATCATTATGTGCTGCAGAGCTCCAAGACATTCTGGACACCCAATTTCTGAATGACTTTTAGCTGAGGCAGGCAAACATAAGATCTCTAATGAGTCCTTTCATTCCCAGCTCAACAATTCTAACTAGTTTACCATACAGCTGTCTTCCAGGTGTCCTGCCAACAGGATCCCACTCATTAACTACACAGACATTAATTACATAGACATAAAACTTAGTAAGAAAGGCATTTAGAAAGATCAGAGAGAAACATTTAAAGTTGTGGGTTGTTTTTTTTTTAATACAGATACAATATTTTTCCAAGGTCACTTCAGAGTAAGTGGCATGCAGGCTCTTAAAATGGAAGTGCCCATACAGTCATTTCAGGTTAAATGTGCACAGTATATTCTACAACACAAAAAACTGCATTTAGCATTTTCTTCTTCAGAATGATTTGGCAGCTTCAAAAAGCTAACACACATTTCCATTCTCAAAATCAATTCACTGAATCACAAAACCCAAAACTGAAATGCAATCCACCCCAACCACCGAACAGCACGCTTATCTCAGTAAGGACCTCTTAGCAGATCGGGCTGCAACAGTTGTAGAGCCATCTTTATCATGACCCTCAAAGTACTGCTGCTCTATTCGCCGACAAAAGGCTGTGAGATTACTGTAGTTTTTCACTTTTTCAGAGAGTTCATCATTCGTCAGTTGAGTAGTAAGGATTGTGAACAGATGTCCAAATACCAGAGCATCTAATTCAGTTGGTCTGTAAAAACAAACAGAAAAAAGAACGGGTATTTTGGAAGGCAAGTTCTGATCAAGAAAAACCCTGCTGTTCTGAATAACTTCTAGATAGCCGGGTAATCTAAGAATTGGGAAGAGATCAGGCATCTCTGAACTTACAAATGCATGAGAACTGTGTATACAGTATATAAGCATGCTGCTAGGTCTCAGTATGGCATTTTTCTTTGCCTTTGGTAGCTTGGAAATGCAGAATTAACACTCTCAGAAGGAGCAGAGTTACTGATCCAATACCAGACCATGTTCCACCTTTTAGTTCTGTAACAAGGGCAAATGCTTATCAGGTCTTGGGGGAGGGTGCCTTTTCCTCTGCAGACATATATACAAAAAACCAGCTATTACCTCACAACAGGAAAAAAAAAATACAATGAGGTAGGGGAAAAGCATAAAACCCCTATTTACTTTTTGTGCTTTTTCAACAGTCAGGGACTATTCACCCAATAAAAAAAAGGAGCTCCAGGATGGCAGCAGATGGAAACATCTTTTTTTGAAAGGGGACTACACAGAAGAAAACAGGTACTTGGGGAAACAGTGGTCTATCAAATGTTTTCAGACTTACCTTAGTTTAGCTACAAGCCTCTGAATTGTCATCTTGGACCTCTGTATACAAATAGCCCATGTGCAAATGACTTTTTTTTTTTCAAATATATTAATAACTTAATAGTCCTTCTTTATTGGCATTCAAGTTAAGAAGCATGAGGGTTTTCTAAATGATAAAATTTTTGCCTTTCTA
>JAVSBS010022665.1:42807-54806 GCA_033124195.1 Coracias cyanogaster | reverse complement strand
CGGAATGGATTTGTCTTTTTACCTCTCTGTGGTAGGTATCTGCAACTGTGAGTCTCCCAGCAACCATGTCACCTTGGTGGAGCCTGATGGTAGGAGATGTTTTTCTCTCTGTCTGGGAGGCTTTGAAGGAACATGGTAATAAGCAACTCATGCAAAGCAGAAGATAATAACGTTTTCCCTCATGTCTGGGTCGGACTAGCAGATCCATGCAGAGGCAGTCAGGCCTGCAACTCCAGGTGTTTTCCCTTTTTCAGTTGGACACTGCATTTAAAACATTATTTCCACCCCCACCCTAGCCCTGAATTCTATCTTTTAAATATTAGCTGTCTAGTAGTGGTATCCGTTCTCCTCCTTCACTCTGGCCTAAAGCACTATTTGTGACTCACACTGGGCATCACTGGCTGATTTTCAACTCAGCCTATGCTTTAGTGAAGTGTGAGGACATCTAGCAGCTCTGTGATATTTTTTCAGGACTGTGTTTTGAGCTCTGCATGTACAAGTACTAAGTTATCTGCAGTCCACTGCAGCTGCAGCCACTACTGAAGTCCAGAAGACACTGATCAGGTACTGTCCCTAAAGCTATCCGGCAAAGCAATGCAGATGTGGGATGAAATAGGGTTATGTTTCAAGGCCTCTTGTTCACTAGCATGGGGCAGATTGAATAGCCCTGCATTTTGGTAGCAAACAATTAAATGTTCTGTAATACAATCTCTGCGGATGTTGTACCAAATATATCTTGGTGATAATGCACCTTAAATAGCAATGTATTGACTAGACAGGTTAAACAGATAACATGATACTTGATTATTAGATCACTGTATTGGTTTTGGAGTGAAAAGCAGTAGGACCTGAACATATTTTACATAGGACGCTGGGAATTGTAGGCAGCACACAAGGAGGTATCAGTCTGCATTGTTACAAGCATTTTGAAGAGTAGTACAACATTGTGTTTGATGCTAGCTGAAAGGCTGTAGAAAAACAATTTGTGAAAGAAGTTTTTCTGAAAGTCTTCTGTGTTTGTTTTTAACCTTATAATAATTAGGGGCTTTTAAGATGGGTTAATAAAGCTAAATATATTGCTTAGAAAATCAACATATCAAATTCAATATACCAAAGTGTTTCCCAGGAAGCCCCACACAAACCTTTCCAGCATGCAGCAGTGTCCTAAGCACCCTCCTAAGATTCTGAAGCAGTGATATTATGGCTGTGGTTTCTATGTCATTGTATATGCACTGGCAGAAGTTCCCTAACTCAAAGTGACTAGGCAAATGTTCAGATAACTCCACTCATGTGTTTTTTTAGGCTAAAGTTACTACCTTGGAGTCAGTAAGTCTTTGAGATGCAGATAGCAGAGGTTAAGAGAGTATACTAGAGAGAGAGCATACGTATTTGTCTTGTTCTTATGCTTTTTCACTTAATAGCCATTACTGACCACTGCCAGAGACAGGATAGTGGGATAAATGGACATTGGGCCTGAACCAGCAGGCTGCAGTCATAAACAGCCCTTCTGAGACCCCTCTCTCTGCATTCACTGGCTGCATAAATAACTTTATGCCATCACACCCTTTCTGAGATCCTCATCCATATATCCAAACTAAGATGGGAGGAACCTTTATCTCTGATCTACTCTAGCCAAGTGAAAATTAAAACCATAATGGTGAATGGCAAATGCTCTCTGAAGCCCAGAAGTGATGTTGGCCGAAGTAGTATACTTGGTGCTCTTTTTCTTTGCCTCCTTTTGGTAAAGAAAAAACATTTACAAAAGAAAACTGGACTTGCCTTACTGATGAACTAAGGGTTTATGCAACTGCAGCAATATTTTCCATCCTTTCATACTTCAGTGTTGTAACAGTTTAATATTGGGTGTTAGAACAACATATGTCCCTGATTAAAGAGTATTCACTTTTTTTAGGGCTGTGGAAAAAATGCAGGCTCTGTATTGAGGAGTGAAAAGGGACCTCAATTTTAGCAGCTGTAGTATAGAAATGGACAAAACTCCTACCCTTGATTCAAAGCTTCAAAGCTATAAAGTGAAGGCTCGTTATGACCTGCTCTGTCAAATGAAGCACGGTAGTTGTTCAGAGGTAATATCCTTATATATTATAATGGTTAAAAACAGGCAGTGTCATAAACTTTTTGAAGCACCTAACACACTACAGAAGCTATGTAGGCTGGTAAAGTCACTAGTTAACATCTCTAAATCATGTAAAGCTGCCAGTGCTATATACTTTTCTGATGTTTTCAAGGTGACCTGCCATTCTCACTATAAACTGTATTTTTTACCTTTTTTAAGGACAATGCATCTACTCTGGGGAGGTGCATAACAGCTTTTTAACCATGTTGGGGCACTGTTCCTTAGCTAGTAACTAAGGACTTGTGGTCTGACCAGAATAAAGGACTGAAAGATTTGTTCTTGACCATCGTCACAGTTTTTGACACCGTTTTTTAGTAATACAGGCAGGGGCCTTTTCTTCCTCATTACTTCATAACCATGAAGCATTGGTTCAGCCTAAATACAGGTGAGTTCATGGTATCTTCTCACAGTTTTTTCAGCTGCAGCAACAGATTCAATGATACACTTTCAAGGAGGGCAATAGGATTTGAAATGCCAGGTGCAACGCTGGCCTTCTGTGAGTGTTGTTTCTTTTCTCAAAGCTGGTACTTCCACGAATGGAGATCAAAATTTCTCTCACTTGTTTTAAAATAGGTGCCTAAAGTTAGAATTTTAATGCTATATATAGGCACCTAAATGTGTGGCTCAGCTTTCAGAGATACCAAATACACAGCAGATGCCACCGAAATCTATGGGGACATCTATGTGCTCAGCAGTTCTGAAAAATCATGCCACTGTTTTAGTGGGAGCATTGATTTCTAGCTCCCATAAAATGTCATGATAAGATATACCTAGGCCAGGACTGTATGGACCTTAGTATTTCAGAAAGGAGTTTCTCTCCTGCTTGTTCTACTCTTAGTACACTGGTTTGCACCAATCCATTCCCCAAACCTTTCTCCCTTTCTGAATGGCAGTAGTGCTTGACTGACCATGTCAAAGGTTCACTTTGTTCCTTAGAAGTCTTTGGTTAGTGTCACTTAGCATTTGGCTACAGTGTTTGTTTTGAATCAGTTTAATTAGGTTTTCCATGACTGGTATTTTAAGAGCTTCATGATACATGTGTTCTGAATATTGTCTCTGGACGTGTTTTGTGGACAGTCTTTAGAAATGTTTGTGCTGTGGTGGTGTTTGTTGCTAATTGCTGTGATTTGTTGAAGCATGGGACAGCTGACTGATTTCATCGCGAGCTAGGGCAGGCAGGAAAATGGTAAATTTTATTCTGAAGGGAAAAAAAAACCTAGGAAACAAATGCAGCACAAGTTCTAATGAGACACTCTTTGTAACAATTATTTTTAAAGGCAACTAAACAAAATGAACTTTTTGAAAACCAAACAAAAATAAATGCCACGTTTTAGAAATAATTAAAGAACTTGCAAAAGAAACATAGTTGTTCCCTGTAACTATGTTAAGGGTGAAGGGTGTCTTTACAGGGAACTTGGAGTGCTTGAACAGGGGTGTTCAACATTTAACAATGCTATTTTCTTCCAGACTTCCTTAGGAAAAAAATAATCTTTTTGACAATTCATTTTTACCAAGTACAGCAGTATTTCTGAAACTTTCAGTGACTCCCAATGAATTCTAAAACTGTGTAGCTAAAAGTGTAAATCATGGCAGCTCTGTTGCACTCTGCTAAACGTAAATGAGCCTCTAAGAAGTCACCTGTTCCCTCTTATGCTGAGAATGCATTCCCTTAAAGATTCTGTGTGTATTTAGTGATGGCTTTTCCTTGCACGATCAGACTGTCAAAACTGTGCCTGAAGCTGAGGTTTCATCTCCAAAATTATGTTCATTTCCATAAGTGAAAGGGATCTGGTTCTCTGACATGTTTTCTCTCCACGGATCAGTATTCATTCTCCTTAATATCTGAAAGCTGGTGGCTTCTGATTGAAGGTTTCTGGTATAATCCAGATTATAGTGCAGAGAAATTGGTGGGAAAAGTGCTACTTATGGAGCACTGGGATAAAGAGTGAGGCTTTCTTCCAAATATGAAGGAAAGCAAACCTTATATGTTCCAGCTGCTCACAGTTATAGAGATTATGTTCATAATGTAAGAGATAGAGACATGGAGCTGGATATCCAGAGAGTCTAGAACTTTTATTTTGAAGGTTGCTATCTATTAGAAGCTTTTTAATTTTGGTCATATAGTTTTCTGCTTAGTGTATGTAAATTTAATAGTGTGTATCTTTCACACTCTCTGTCAGCTCAGGGCTGCTGCCAGTGTGGTCAGGGTGGTATACTGCAATGATGTTCTGGGAGAGATGCTGTTGTGGAGCTGGTGCTTTTTTAGCCTGTCATCAATTCTTGGGGTTCCTGGTCTTGGTGTCTTGCCTAGGCTACACCGATCTGACTGCTGAAATACTAACTTTGTTCAGAGACATGTTCATACATCAGCCGTTGCTTGGAAACTGTTTTGTCTGAATTGTGTTGTGTGAGCGCTGCTCAATTTTAAGCAAGCCTAAATTGTTTTATGAGTGTCCCATCTCACATGTGAAAGAGGCTTTTCTCTTCCCTTTGGTAGCAATAACAAAAGGTGTTTAATGTTTAGGGACTTTCACATCAGCTAATACACATGAAGAGAAGGATTGGAATACAGAAATCCTGTCCTTTACTTGAGCATGATTTTTGCCTTATTACAAAAGTTACACTAGCTTGTAAATTTACCACTTTCAACAAAAATGTAACTACTCTTCCTCTTCCTCCTCCTCTTCTACACACTCCCTCTAGTGCTACTGGGTATGTATGGCATACACTGTCCACCACTCAGGTAAGGGTTGTTACTCTGGAACAAGTAGTAAATGTCACAGGTTCTTTGTGGGGTTTTCTCTCTGGAAGGAATTCCAAAGGTAGGATTTGCAAGTGTGCTGGGAATACGGTGCCAGCCTCCTTTCCCTTGCCTTTGCTGCACACCTGCATAAAACTCATCCTACCCACACCCAGATAATCTGCAACTCAAATCTCTTTTGTGTATCTGGAACAAATTGTGCTGGCTGTTTGCCATGCAGTGAAATCACACAGTTTTTCATTACACTCTCAGAAGCATAATTAGTGAATAAGGCAGCTGTATGCTCTCAAGTATACATCTATCAGTACAAACTGCTGCCTGATGGTCCAAAATAAAACATGCCGAAATTTCTTTCATGCGTTCTGTTCTCTTACAGCTCATGGGCAGGTAATTGGAGGGGAGGGGGAGCACTGAGGATTTTGTTACTTTTGTGATATATGTTCATTACCAATAAAGAAGAAAAGACAAAATGTATCTTTAAATTGTATGTCTGATTAGAATGATCTGTCTCTGTGAAATGACACTCCTTTCTGTTTCTTCCAGTTAATGACCTGGTACCTTGTAACTCCCGGTTTCATGGGTCCTGCCTGTTTAGAGGAAAAGTTTTTCTGATCTTCACCCATTAGTTCCACAGTGCTGATTGTCAGTAGAGTGGAAAAAGAATGCTTGTCTCAAGATACCTCTAAAGAGAATGAGGCTCTAGGGTGGCCCTTAGCAATATTAGGGAAGTGACCAGGACATACTCGTTTTTTCAAAAATGGCCAAGAATTTTTTTTTTTTTTTAAAGTCCTGGTATGTGTTTCTTCAAATGGCTCTTGGTCTTTGTTAGTTGAAGAAATTGACCTGGGGGGACACAAAATGTGATAATGTTGCTTTGCCTAGAAAATTTGCTGGAATTTTTATTTTTTTGTTTTGCAATGACCTTAGAAATGAACATGTGGAGTTGTTTTACTACTTCTGGGAGTGGGGGTGAAGGGAGGAGGGGACACAAAATAGCTCCCCTACTCCAGTTCCATAGTATTTATAATAGAAAATTTCCACCTGCTTTGAATCTCAGATGCTGAAACCTCACTGGGCTTTTATCCTCCCAAATTCCCTGTGGGGTAATGAAATGCAATACTTGTTTTAAAGAGGGGAAAATAAACCCTACCAATCACCTAGGAAGCTCATGGTGAAGATAGGAATTGAACCCACATCGTCAGGGAGCAAGACATTGATTTTCTTGTGCAGTGTTTGACCAGCACAACTTCAAGGAGGGAGAGGGTTGCTTTAAGATGGCATCAAGGGGATACAAATTTACATCAATTCCTCTCATTTCCCTTAGTGAGGAAACTACCTAATGATGTAAACTCATGGAAAGTGGCAGAAAGCCCAAGGGAGAGGTCTAGAATTCGTAGAAATATTTCAGCATCTACACAAAGAACTGGAAGGTAGAGAGACATCAGTTATATTTTGAGTGTTCTGTCCTGTTTGTACTGCTTTCTACAGCAGAGGCTGAAGCATCCTGTTTTAGAGGCAGGGGGGAAAAGTTGTCTGTTTGGGAGACAGGAGGAGGTGACAGGGTGGAATGATGAACACGTACTTGTTCACTCTTTCTTTCTCCCCTCTGCACCCTCAGAATTTCTATGTATCTCTGCGTCCTTGCTCATCCAGATCACTGATCCACTGAACCACTCTGATCCATCTTCAACTAAGTTGTAGTACAAATTTTGGCCTCCTGTGTCAGTCTCAATGTAAGATTCAAGGATGAGGCACAGATCTATCTGGACACTGTCTGCGTCATCTGGAGAAGACTCATGTTTCAGCCTATGAGTTTTCTCAGCCTCAGCTGGCAGTATGTCTCTTAGCTAGTCTACAACTCAGAATTCCTGTTCCTTTTGGAGATTTGTAGTTGGAAAAAGTGGTCACTAAGAGAGTGCTAATAATAAAGTTCAGTATTTTTTCTTTCTTTCCATCTACATTAGGTGTATATTTCTAGCAACTTTTAACTCTCAGTTGCAGGTCCTGGGAAGCATAATGTTCCTTTGTAGTACAGTGCAGGCAGAAAGACATCAAGTATCTTCAGGTGAGCAAAACATCCCAAACAAGACTAGATCTTGACTTCCTCCCTTCCCCACTTTCACCTGTCATCTTTCTGCTTTCTGGCTGTTACTGTGTGGTTTTAGCTGTTCTTGTACGGTATGAACAAAGAGCTTTGGTAGTCTACAGAACTGATAAATAGAGGACACTGCTAATTGTATTGTTCTTACTATGGATTAAAGAGTAAATTAAATTAATTTTATCAGAGCTTCTCAATGTGAAAGGAGTATAGCTTTCTGCTCTATTTTTCTCTCCCTTGATTAACCGGTAGCATCTCTCAGGTGTTATGTTCCAGCTTAGAGGTCTTCAGTGGTGCTGGGAGGAGACACTTAAGTACACCTTTCAGAATTCTATCTTGTCTGCAAATCTGATCCTCCTCATGCCTGAAAAATAGGAGGTAATATATAAAATCAGAGTTATTAATGAGGGCAGTAATACTATTAATTGCTGCCTTAATAGCTTACGGGAAATGAGTGAGAGTATATGTCTTACCATTTATGGTGAACAGAGGGGCACCACGAAGAAGCCTTTGACAGCTTCAGTGGTTTCTGCAGTTTACATTGTCTGTGTTGTGTTCATCTTATCTCAAAATACACTTTGATTGAGGTAAGAGCTGAAGGAAATGTGTGTTATCTTCTACAATGGAGGGGATGGGTAGGAAATTTGGACAGAGGGCTAACTCTGAGGGGAATGGATTGCATACACACTGCTCCTATGGTCAGCCTTGGCCAAGTCATTTCACACTCCTCCAGGCTTCTGTCTTCTCATTGGCAAAAGCAGTAAAGATACTGATCTCCTTAAGTGCTTTGAGATTTACCCATAAAAAATCTTTTCCAAGAGCACAGTAGGATTTATGTGCTAGGTAGGGAGCTATGGCTTCCTGTACCCCTTTTCTGGATAAATAGGATGTCATTCTCTCAGCCTGTCAATCCAGTAGCTGTCACTTGTCAGAAGCACTAAATTCAGATGCAAAATGTATAATTGTAGAAAAAGTTAAATGTACTAGGGTCAAAAGAAGGGGGTGGTGGGAACACGAGAGAAGTTGTTTATGTGGAGAGGGAAGGTGTATGTGGAGAAGTGTTAAGTGAACTTCACAGACCACTTCTTCCCTTTTTTTGAGATATGGAATTGCTTTGCATGAAGATTTGAACTGCTAGCTACTAGCAAAATGCATTAGCTGCAAGAGAAGCGAAAACATATATTATAGAGCAGCATTTTCTGCAATTTTTTTTTGAGGCACACATTTGTAAACACATCTAAAATTAGAGTTCAGCATCAGAACAATGAGTACTAGCTCTTCATATTCTCTGCTCTTAGAGATTTTGATGTTTTCCTCCCCCCCTCTGGATCATAATATGAGTGTGTGTGTATATAATTTATTTATACTTTTAAAAGGAACTTTCTATATTTCCATCTGTTCCAGTTAAACTGAATGGAACAGCTATTGTAAGTAAATGGAGGGAGGGAAGAGAAGGGAGTAAAGAAGAGAAAATGGCTTAAAACACAAACCTTGAATGAAAGAGGAGGAGACATCTGTTGCTTAGCACCAAGATGAAATATATTTTCTTCCCTGTACTAGAATTGGGAAGCAAAATTCTTATTCCTTTCCCTCCACCTTCCTTTCTCAAAGCACTTCCAGCCATTAGCAAGAAATTTAGGTTAAAAGACTTTAGTACGCAGTGTGACATAGGACCTGAACATGGCATTGCTTCTGTGGCAGATGGCATTTTCCTAAACAAATAATATCTTTGGAGTTAGAGCAGATTCTACATTTTCAGTGAGCTGATACTGACCAAAGAGAGGGAAGATCTTGGTCATCTCGGACAAGATGGCCTCCAGAGGTAGCTTCCAACCTCAACTCTTCTGTGATTCTGCAAAGATGATCACCAGCACGTGCACTTCTTTGGTTTTGAGATGGTTTGGTTTTGCTTCCTTGCTGAATTCTTTCTGCCCTGTGGAAATTCCTGGCCAGAAACTCTAATTTTATGGTGAAGCATTGAAAAATCAGTCCATCTGCTTGGTTTGTTTAGTGGTGATGAGAGCAGGTCAACAGTACCCTGAAAGGATGTCTTTTTTTTCTAGCTTTTTGTTCTTTTTTTTTTTTTTTTTCCCCCCAAATGGAGAAGAACTACTTCTACTCTGATTTAAAACTTGTACTTCTCTGTCTCCAGGCTTTTGGTTGCTNNNTACTTCTCTGTCTCCAGGCTTTTGGTTGCTTTGTAGCTCCATTTTCAGGTGACCTGAGGTTTCTAGAGCTGGTAAGAGCATCTCTGCATTGGTCCCTCTTTCTGCTTTATTTGAGGGCCTCAGCAGAAAGCTAAGGAATGAGCAGGGATGGAGACTACTACTCTCATCCTGTTTCTCTCCTGGGGTTTTGCCTTGCAGTGTGCTACACTGAAGGTACACTCATGCTAGAACCCCCATTCAGTCAAGGGAGAAGCCCATATAAGCTGTCCAAGCCCTTACTACTCCAGGAGAGTGGCCTGGGCCTCTTTAATGGCTGGAGGTTGTATGTAGGTGGGAGCTAGTGTGCTTTTCAGGTCTGTAACCCCCTCCTCCCTTTTCCCCCCTCTTCCCATGTCAGTGTTTTGTTGCCATGGAGACAGTAATTACTCCAGGAGGTTTCTAGACTCTGCTGAAGCTCCCATCAGTCTCGCCTCCCACCTGGGGAGCTTCTGACATTGAGTTAAAGGTCAAGTCCTCATGTAAATGTTTTCCTTTCTGAAATGAAATATTTTACTTATTTTGGGTGACTGTGGCAGCAGCACAGAAAACAATTTGTCAGATCACTTACAAAGCCAGAGCTGGGACGCTTAAATTCTGTTCCCTTCAGGTATGTGGGAGTAGGGGTAGAAATGAACAGCCTCGTAAGTCATATTTTAGTCTAAGTTGTATGCTTGCTTTCCCCGCACTGAACATCGTGTGTGTGTTTTGTCGTTCTCTTCCACCCCCCTCCCTCCAGCTTTTCAGAGCTTCTTGTTCTCATTAATTTGTTGTTTGCTCTCCTGCCTACACATAAAAACTGGGATGAAATAATTTTTATTGACATTAGTCATACACTGACACAGACCTAGGAAGGACCCCCTGGGTCACTGAGTTTGCTGCCCTGCTATTGCAGGCAACCACATCATTTAATTTCTTTCATAAACTACCTGTTAAAAACCAGAACAATCTCTCTTCAAGTGATTGTGAGGAAGCAGGAGGGGTGGAAAACCCTCAGCTCCTGATGTTTCTTACACAGAGTGCAAAGATATGGAGATGTGTTCTTATAGCACTTAGAATAAGAATCTGGAAGATCTGTCTGTCTTGGTTTCTTTTTCTCAATTAACCCATGCAATCACCTGCTTAGAGGTGTTGTCCAAGTGTGTCAGACTAGGCAGGATCAAACAAAGAACATCTAGTGCTGAAATACCAGTCCTTTTGCAAGACAAGGCAAGTGTTATAGTCTAAGATGGTGCACTGAAATACAAGTGACCTGGTTCTGCTTCTGGCTTTGTCCTCTGCTCTTCCTAATAACCCCAGACAAATCAGTTTCTTGTCAAGGTCTACACTGTCAGTCCATCCATGCTGCAGATTACCTGCAGCTTTTCAGGAAGGACAAGGCAGAAAGAAGAGTTTGTGATGACTCCAGAAAGAATAGCTCTGCTGAGCAGTCCTCCATCCAAGCTGCTGCCTGTGCTCTGCGCTGCTGGCACAAGTGACACTGAGGTCGACTGCACTCTCATCATAGGCAGACTGGAAAGCAGAAAGTGTAATTTATGAAGCCTTGGCATGCAGTTAAGTGTAAAGTGATGGAAAGTGTGGTGGATCACTGCACTGGTGCACTTGACTTGTGCATCAGGCACATATCTATGAAAGTTCATGTCCAGTTCAAAGCCAGCCCTGAAAGCATAAAAAATGGCAGCACTTCTGGCTACAACATTGTCAGTGTCAGAGGATGCCATGGGGTTTTGCTCTTGATACCTCTCAGAGCTTCTCAGCAAAGTACACAACTGTAATTAGTTGACAAGCTGGCTGAGAGGAAACTCTGGGCTTTTATAATACCCTTGCATTCCACTGGCACCTTTGATCCTGAAGTGCTTTACAAAACCATGCATACTCACAGAGGAAACCTTTAGCCTTGGCACTGACATTCAGCCACTGGTGGGTTGCTGTGCAGTAGGTGGGTGAACAAACATCAGTGCTGCCCAGCAGCTGCAGCGAGTGCTGGAGAAAGAAGCAGCAATGCACTGAGCAGTGAAGGAGTCCTGGGTAGCCAACAGGTGAGTTTGAAAAACATGCCTGAGTGAATATCTTTCATGCAGGAAAATTGGAAGTGGCTTTCAAAGTATGTTAGCACCTTGTTTCTAAACCACTGTGTTGAGCTAGGAAGCTTACAATCAGGAAAAGTAATTCTGGAGGATAAAATGTACTTGGCTTATTTCTTTGAGACAGTGACTCAAAGAACAGAGGGCTTTTCTTAACAGCTAAAGCACAGGATACAGTGTAAACTCACCCAATGAAGTTATCTCCTGGAGAAAACAACGATCTGCAATCACATCTAGGCTGGGCTGTATAGACAATCAGAAAATCAAGAGCTTCAGTGTAGGACTGGACCACTACAAAGGTAGCTGTTTACAAGTTTTGCTTTTTTTTTTTTTTGTTTGTCTCTTTTTTTTTTTTTTTTGTGAACCAGTACCCCATTTGCTGTCCCTTTTAGCATAAGGCCAAAACTGTGTTTTATAGGATTGTATGTAGTGTAGTTTTTAAAATTTTATTTGGTTGCAGCTCACTTCTTTAAACAGAGCATCCTCATCAGGAGGTGTGTATCCTGGAATACATTAGCTTCCAGAACAGCTGTGACTAGTTTGGACCCCTGTTTGCTTCTGCAAATCCATATCTTGCATCCAGTTGGTCTGGGCACAAATAGACATGTTATAAATCAATGTTAAAGAGAGTGAAACTGTCTGTCTTGAAGTAAAAATGTTGTCTAATCTACAGATGACCTGCTGTCAAGAAGACCTGGTGTTGCCAGAGGTCAGAGTT
>JAVSBS010022663.1:0-18712 GCA_033124195.1 Coracias cyanogaster | reverse complement strand
GGTTGGGCCTCCCCAGTGCCCAGTCCAGGGGTCGATCCCTGCCCTGCTCCTGCTGCACACACCAGCGGCTAGTGGCTGACCCTGGATATTTTGGAGCTGTTCCCAGCCGGTCCTGTGGTAACCGCGTGTCCGTGTTCACCCTGGCCGTGGGCTTCTCCCGCAGCCCAGCACATCCTGCTCCCCACCCACTGCCCCGTGCTGCGCATCCTGTCCCCAGATTTGCTTACTCTTCGCTTTTTAAAAAAAGTGTTTCTTGAGCAGCTCAAGGTCTTTGGGAGATTTATGGGCACTGCCAGTGACGGTCGCACTTTCACCTTCCCCTGCAGAGGGCTCAGCCTGCAGGACATGATTTAGCAGAACCCAGACAACGATGAACTTTCTCCGGATGCTCCAGTTTCTCTCCCAGCCCACGTTCCAGCAGCTCCGAGGGTTTCTGCACGCGCACGTGTTCCCACGGGACGTGCCTCAGCACAACATTGATTGAACGGGAGCGTGTGGGAAGGGCTGCCAGAGCCGGTGCGTGTTCAGAAACGTGCCCGTTGGGCTTAGAAACCTGCCCAGAGATGCTCTAAAGGGGACTGGGTTCCATGGGGTGGAAACACAGCCCAGGACCCCCACCTCTGCTGCACCGGTCACGTTTGGAAGCAGCAGTGCCCAGTCAAACCCAGTTTAACCACTGCTAATTTACTGCTGGGTTTGCAAAAGTGCTCTGGACGAGCTGCTGGTCTTGAGTCGTTTCCCCCCTCGGCAAAGCCCAGCCCCGTGTCCTGCTCAGCCCCGGGGGGTCCCGGATTCTGTAGGACCAGGCTTTTGGGTGTGTGCTGAGCACACGGTGACGTCCCCGCAGCAGCCCCAGGCCCCTCCGCGCCGGACCCAGGGCTGGTGTGACAGCAGCAGTCGGGGGCTGCAGGAACTCGAAGGGGAAGGATTGTGTGTCCCCCCCAGGCACGCAGGTCGGGAGGAGGACGGGGTCGGGGCCTGGGGGCTTCTGAGGAGAGTAATGCACTTTATTGCTGCGTTTCTTTTGGAAAACAGGAAATATCTCTTTCTTATTCTTTCTTTAGCTGAAGAGAGCTGTCAGAGCAGCACCTCGGAGGCAAGACTTCTGTGGCTCCTGGCACTGTCCTGTTTCACCAGGACGCCCAGCTCTGCCTTCCGGAGGTGGCCACCCAAGAGGTGTTTTTTAAGAGCAAAGTGTCTGCTTATCACCAGGAAAACAAATCCCACTGATCCTGGTGAGCGCAGGGAGCTGCCCCCCCTGCAACCACATGCCAGCGACGTGTGGGAGAGTCCAACCCTCCTAATTGGGAGGGTTGTTGTCCTTTGTGATGACTATGGAGTGCTGCGTGGTGGAGGAGGAATTGCCTGCGCCCTTCTGGCTGGTCTGCTCTTTGGGGATGTACTTCACCACAGCGGAGATGAGCTTGCTGCGGAAGTTTTTGCTCAGGAAGTTGTAGAGGATGGGGTTGATCACGCAGTGGAGCAGGGTGAAGCAGTCTATGATGTCGTAGAAGAAGTAAAGGAAGTGGGCAAAGGCGCAGTGGAGGATGATGTGGTTGCCATCGAGGGTGAGCAGTGTGAGCATGAGGTGGAAGGGCAGCCAGCTGACGAGGAACACGACAATGTAGGCGTAGATGAGCAGACAGTGCTTCCTGCTCTCCGGCTTGGTGCGCTTGATGAACCTGGCCGTCAGGATGTTGAAAACAGTGATGATGGGGAAGGGGATGAGAAACCCGATGGTGGTGGTGGCCAAGCTGACCGCCAGTGCCCACTCGTCGTAGGTCTCGAACGGAGCCATGAAGATGCAGATGGGCTCTCCGGTATTGACCAGCTGCATGTGAGCAACCTCCAGGAATGGGATCGCTGCCGCCAAGACCCAGCTGCAGGCACAGATGATGCGGCGCGCACGGTGCTGGTGCTTGCGCCAGAAGAGGGAGGAGCTGGTCAGGGATACGTAGCGATCCACGCTCAGGCATGTGAGGAAGAAGATGCTGGCGTACATGTTGGCAAAGTAGAAGTAGTGTGTGAAACGGCAGAGGAAGCTGCCCCAGAGCCAGGTGTAATCCAGCATCACCTCCAGCATCCAGATGGGCAATGACAGCAGCACCCCAAGGTCAGCAATGGCCATGTTGATGATGTAGAGGTTGACCAAGCTCTTGTTGCCCCGTGTCTGCCAGTTGACCCAGATGACAAGGAGGTTCTCCACCAAGCCCACCACGAAGATGACAAGGTAGAGGATGAAGAGGATGACCCGCTTGATGTTCTCATCCAGGCTGAACTCACAGAAGGTGTAGGTGTAATTCAGGAGGTGGAATAGCTCAGACCAGTTGTGGTAGTCCCCGTACTCGTTCAGGAGAGTGTGTGTCTCCACGGGGGCAGTGGTTGTCTCAGCCATCCTGGTAGCTGCAAGGAAAGGGAAAGCTCTGAGTTGTGGCTCAGGGGCTGCACCGAGCTGGGCAGCTTGAAAGTACAAAGAGTTGTTCTGTCCTGCCAGAGCTCCATCCTTGCGTGAGGCTCTGGAAGTACCTTTCTGTGGGTTTTTTTAATCACATTTTCAGTTCTATGGTGACTTCCTACATCAGCCCTCAAAAGATGCTGTGTCTGCATCAGGCGATAACCTCCCGTCCCAGCCAGAATGCCAGCCACAAACACCAGCCTCCCGCGCACCCAGGTGTGTTCCCAGCTGGTGTCTGTCCCCTGTTCCACAGCCTGGCCAGCAGGGGCCGGGGACCAGGGACCCAGGGACCGACGGAGGGGAGTGACCCTCGGGTGGGAACCCCTCACACCAAGGCTTGTGTTGTGCCCCGACACCTCCAGAGCTCAGCTCCTGCTGCCATGGAGCCTGTGGGAACCCCGACCCCAGCTCTGCCCTGACGTGCAGCGACCGGCTGCAAGGAGCCCAGGGTGGGCACCGGGACCACTAAATGCAGCGGTGACCTCGTCTGCTTGACTCTGTGCCAGCGGGAAAGCCCCTGGCCCCAGCCCAAGCCCTTGGTGTGCAGCCACCCCAAAAACCCCGCCGGCCGCTGATCCCGCGGCAGCACTGCTGGGAGCCGGCAGGACTTCCAAGTAGGTGACAAAATTATAGACTCAAAGGAAATGTAGTTGACCTTAACATCCTTTTATTGCCTCAAGTGTGAGAGCTCCGATCCCAGCACATCTGCATCTGCACGGCAGGATGCTGTGAACCCCATCCAGCCTCACGCCGCTGGAAGAGCTGGCGAGACCCACTGTTCCCTCAGGAAAGCTGGATGAGCGTGCCGTGCCATGCCGTGCCGTGCCATGGGGGCATTTCCACGGCACTTGGAGCCTGGCGAGCCTGGGAGCACCACAGCCAGACATCAGTGCCGCAGCAAACGGCTGCCACCCAACCAGCCCAGAAACCACAGAGAGAGGAACGACGCCAGGGTGGGAGCCCCCATCCCGAGGATCCCCAACCTCCCATCCTGGCCAAGCTCCTAGTCCCGAGAGAGGCCGGTGGGAGAGGGGACAGACAGACGCGTCAGGAGGGACGGGTGGTGGCTCACCGGCAGCAGGGCCGAAGGAGTGGAGCGATGCTCAGGAGCGTGGCGATCCTCGCGGCTCGGCAGCTTGGTGGCTCTGGGAAAACAGAGCCACGGCGGCAGCGCGGAGCTCGGGGTGGTCTTGTTGGCTGCTTCCCGGCAGGAAATGACTGTCGTGGTCAGACATCCTGAGACAGCTCAGCACCAGTAACTTTTGACTTGATTTCCAACCCCGGGCCCAGCTCCCGTCTGATTTTGCTGCGGGGCTGGAGACGGGTGCGGAGAGGTCCTGGGCAGGTGTCGGTGTCGAGGCTGCGGGTGCCCAAGGAGGGAGCAGGACTCCCTGGGGCTCCCTCGGGCAGGTCCCCCGCATTGTCACCCCCACATGACCCGGCTGCTGCGGCCCTGCTGGTCTCAGTGGCTGGATCTGGCCCAGGACCCACCGTGGATGTGGGCAGGAGGGGAAAATGCATCTTCTGGGATGGCCCCAGTGGAGCCAGGTCCTGCCCCAGCTGTAGGGGTCCCAAGGCTTGTGGTGGATTAAAGGTGAAGGTGCCACCGACCAACCCTGATGCTCACACGATGCCGGGCGAGTGCCACCGACCAACCCTGATGCTCACACGATGCCGGGTGAGTGCCACCGACTGACCCTGATGCTCACACGATGCTGGGCGAGCGAAGGGTTTCTTCTGGGGGGGAAAGGGCTGAAGGCTGAACGTCTCTGCCAGGCCGGTGTCGCCCGTCACTCCGAGCTGCCACAGGAGGTGATGACAGATGTCGATTGCCGCAAAAATGCCTCTGGCCTGGCTGCAATTAATCATCGAGCTGTGATTGCCTGGCGGTGGAGCAGGGGAAGAGAGGGGGCTTGAGCTGTGCCCCGGCGCTGGGGAGGGGGCTGATAGGCAGAAAATTCTGCATCGAGCTGCAAGTCCTGCAAAACAATTGCAGGAAATCTCCTTTTCGAGTGCAGACAAGACTTTGGGATCAACAATCGGCTCGGAAGGAAGGCACGGCCGGAGCGGGAAAGCACGAGGGCACTGATAAGTTGGGTCTCACAACAACAAGCCCAGCACCGGTGACCCCGCGTGCAGGTACCCGGCCCCAGCAGGGCCGAGGCCCAGTGTTGCAAACAGGAACTCAGTGGCTTTGTGCTTGCCCCGAGTGTGACGGGACAGGTTTTGGCTTGGCTGTGGGACGGGGGCTGTCACAAAGGACTCCTCTGCTGCCCAAGGCGCTGGGAGGCAGCAATGCCATCCTGGTCCTACTTAACAGGTCAGGAAGTTTCCACACTGGACGCTCAGGTTGAGACCGACCCAGGGGCTGTTGGGGTTTGTGCCGGGATTGCCAATCCCAGCAGGGACAGCAAGGGCCAGGAGCCAGGCAAGCCGTGGGGACCCCCTTCTCCCCATCGCTGCCGGAATGCTCAGGGCACCCTGAGGGTCTTGGCATCCAAATGTGTGTGCAGGATGCCCTGGCTTCCCTAAGGGTCCAATTCTCCCCTTTGTCAGGAGATAAGTGGGAAAAGGCCGTTTTCTCTCTGGAAAGCGGCCGCTTCGATCCAAGCAGGTCCTTCAGAGCCCAGTGGATCAGGAGTCAGAAGGTGAAGAGGCTGCTGATTGTCTGGCTGGTTCCTCTTCCACCTGCCATCGCTTCGCTCCGGGGTGAAATACAAGTGCTGGGTCCCAGGATGCAGCCAGAGGGATGCAGGCACAGGGGTCCCGGGTCGTGGTGTCACCTCCCAGCACCCTGGGGACATGTGGGGCTGAAATATGATGTAAGAGGGCTGCTCAGGACGTCTCACTGGTTTGCAAAACCAAGCAAAGTGTTTGGTAAAGCTTTCCTGGCTGGGCGAGCAGCTCCAGGAGCTGTGCTGCAGCTTGCACAAGGCCGTGCCGCAGCTCCTCGTCCCCTCCAGTCCCGGGGTGTTCTGGTCTCCAGGAGCAGCGCTGGTGGGAGCGAGGTGCTGCTCGTGCTGCTCTTGTCCTGCAGGCAAGTGCGGGACCCCTGGGACATAGCCCCCAACTAGTCATCATGAATCAGCCCTTAATTAGAGGTATGAGCGATGCATGAGTCAACCCTCTGCTTGACGATGGTGCCTTTTCCAGCCCAGAGCTGAGCCTGCCCTGGCCACACCGTGAGCTCGACACCACCGGCTTTCACTGCACCAGGTCCAACCACCCGCTGCCAGAGGAGCCTGTGGACAAAGCTGGAGACGCCAGGAGCCCCCGCTGCATGGCATGGCACGACATGGCATGGCACGACATGGCACGGCGTGGCCAGTGGCCATGCTGGTGCTATTGGAGGAGCACGGCCGTGGCCTCGGTGCCCCAGCCTCAGCCGAGGCTGAAACCAAGCCCTGCCAGGGGTGGAAGAGAAGTTGTGTTTATTCAGAAGCAAGCCCGCTTGCGAGCGGAGAACAGCAGGTTGTGAGACGTAACCAAGTTAGCACATCACAAACCGATTGGCCCCACTGGCGCGTGGGCGACGCCAGGTCCCTCCCTGCGCTGCGGGGCCCGGGCTGCTGCTGCCAGCGGCTGCCAACGCCGCGTCCCGGCCTCAGGCTCTCTGGGCAGGTTTGGGCTGCAGCACGGTGAGCAGGTGGTCACTGAGGGCGGAGGGCAGGTAGCTGAGGGGGATGTAGAAGAGTTTGGCATCCCAGCCCACGGCGTAGCGCGTGCGGGGGTAGCGGCTGGTCAGCGCGTGCTCCATGCAGTCCGTGACCAGCCTCAGGTTGGGGTTGCAACTCTTCTGCATCTTGTGGAGGGCAACCAAAACTGTGGAGGCAGAAGGTGCGGGTCAGTGGGATGGTGGGGCGGTGGGACACCCCTGGCACCAGGAATGTGCCTTTTGTCAGGGAACACCGTCACTTAACCCTTAAGTGAGGTACTTACACTCCTTTATGTAATTATTCCCGTAAATCAGTCTGGTTTCCTCCGGGAGCTTCTCCCACATGGAAAGAAAATTATTCTCCAGGTTCTTGTTGTTGGTCACCTCTGTCTTGAAGAAGCCTGGCTCGATCACACTGACCTTCACCCCGAAGCTGCGCATCTCGAGCCTGGAAGGATCAGTCCCTGTGGGACACGGGCGCAGTGCCCAGGTGGATCTGCCAGCATGGGCTGCACGTGGGCACCAGCTCTCGTGCGGGATGCACGGCAGCCTGGCGCTGGAGGTTCAGCGAGAAGCTCAACCACCCCAGTGGACCCCGCGCCAGCCCTGCCACACCTCCGAGGTGTTGACTGAGCAAACATTTACCAGGTGTGGATGAGACGGGGACAAAACAAACCTTGGGACCGCTGCTGGCAGGATCTGGCTTGGGGGCAAGGTCTGATGTGGGAGGCTCAGCGCCAGGGCAGGCGGTGCCATGGTTTGGCCACAGCCTCTCTGCTGCTGGCAGGTCACCAGGCAGGGGAATGAAGCCAAAGCTCTGCCAAGTTCTTTGCCTTCCCTTGCCCTGGGCTTCCTCTGCATGAGTTCAGCTGGGAGTGGAGAAAAGGCTGCCAGCAGCAAGGAAGGGTTCTGAGCAGGAGATCCTTCCTGTGGGCCCCATGTCCCAGCCCCATGGAACAAGGTGTCCCGACATCGGGTCCAAGTGCGAAGCATTCCCACAGCCCCTCCTCTCCCACTCTGGCAGCAACTGAACCGACCTCTGCCTGTGGCCGCTCATGGTTGCAGCAGGACGGGGTTTGAGAGACAGAGGCTCTGTCCACCAAAGCCCGGGAAAACAATCTGGGAAATTGGGGTGGTGTCTGCTGGGCAGGACTTACCTGAGGCTGTCAGAGAAGGCCTCCACGCCAAACTTGGAGATGCAGTACCCCCCACCCAAGGGGGACACGCGGCCCATCACGCTGGCCACATTGACCACTCGGCCCCGCGCCTGCCGCACCAGGGGCAGGACGCTCAGCGTCACCTCGATGAGGCCGAGCAGGTTGACGTCCAGCACCTTGGCGAAGTCGTCCTTGGTCAGCCACTCATTAGGGGCAGTGGGGATGGCAATCCCAGCGTTGTTCACCAGCCCCCAGAGCCCTGGGGAGAGGGCACGGGGTGACCAGGGCTGCTCTCCTGCCCACGGCCCCGCTCTGGCACAGGCTGGCAGGGTGGCGGGTGGGCGGAGGATGGGGCTGAGGATGGGGCTGAGGATGGGGGTGAGGATGGGGGTGAGGATGGGGGTGAGGATGGGGCTGAGGACGGGGGCAGCCGCGCCCTACCTCGGTCGCCCACACGCTCCCGGACCCAGGCGGCAGCGGCGGCGATGCTCTGGCTGGAGGTGACGTCCAGCAGCACGGTGTGCAGGCGCGGCGAGGCGTCCGCCCGCAGCCGCGCAGCCCCGGCCCCGGTCAGGCAGGCGGCCAGCACCCGCAGCCCCCGCGCGTCCAGCTGCCGGGCCAGCAGGTTCCCGAAGCCGCTGTCGCAGCCCGTGATCAGCACGAACTTCTCCGAGAGCCCCGGCACCGTCTGCCGCTCCCGGTGCCAGCGCCGCAGCAGGTACAGCCCCGCCAGCACCGCCGCCAGGTACAGCCACATCCTCGGGCACCGGCACCGGGACAGGCGCCGGGAGCGGGACCGGTGGGCGGAGAGGCTCCGGCCCGACCTCGGCCGCTGTCAATGATTAATTAGCGCCGATTCGGGCTCGGGAGAGCGGGTCCGTGGGGATCTCGGAGAGATCGCGGGCCCGCCCGGTGCTACGGGGCTGCGGGCGCGGCCGTTCCCCGCCCCGGCCCGTTCCGCCCCCGCCGCCCTTCCCCCGGGCCTCGCCCCGGCCCGGGCTCGGTGCCGTCGGTGCTGCCGCCTCGAACCCGTCGAGCGTCCGGCCTCGGTGCTCCGAGGCCTGCCCGGGGCTCTGCATCGGTTCCGGGGCTCCGCTCCGGCACTGGCCAGGTCTCCGGACCGGGTCGGGTCCGGTCATAGCCGGGAATCGTTAACCCGGAGCCGGGCGCCCGGGGGTTCCGCACCGCACCCCCGCGCCCGGGGCATCCCCGGCCCCCTCCGGTGCTTTGAGCCCGCCCAGCCCCGTTGCCCCCCTCCCCGCGTCCCGGGGCCGGACTACAACTCCCGGCGGCCCCCGGGGGCCAGTCCCGCCGCTTCCCGCCGCCTCCTTCCCGCCATGGCGCGGTTCGAGCCGGCGGCGCTGCCCGAGCTGCTCCCGGTCTTCTACCGGCGGCTCTTCCCGCATGGTGCCTACGGCCGCTGGCTCGGCTACGGAGGCGGTGAGCGGGGCGGGGGCACCGGCACCGGTACCGGGCGGGGGGCACCGGCGGGGGCTGCGGTACCGGGCAAAGGGCACCGGTACCGGATCCCGGGGGCTCTGGGGCTGGCGGGAGGTGGATGCACTGACCGGGGGCCGGGACCGCGACGGGAGCAGGGGCTGGGGGGATCCGGGGATCAGGAGTGCAGGGAAGGGGCGGGGGGGGTCCGGGCCGTCGGGGCAGGGTCGGGGCTGTGTACCCCCCCCCCGACGCCCTCCGCACCCCCGCAGTGGTGAAGAACTACTTCCAGCTGCGGGAATTCTCCTTCACCCTGCGCGATGACATCTACGTGCGGTTCCAGTCCTTCGGCAGCCCCCAGGAGCTGGAGCGGGAGCTGCAGAGAACCAACCCCTACAAGATCGACATCGGGGCTGTCTACTCCCACCGGGTGAGTCCTGCTCCCAACCGGGCCCCCCAGCCGGGAGAGGGGACCCCCGCGCTCGGGGGGTCCCGGCTGGGGCTGAGCCCGCCCCGCCCCGCAGCCCAACCAGCACAACACGGTGCACCTCGGGGCCTTCCAGCCGCAGGAGAAGGAGCTGGTCTTCGACATCGACATGACCGACTACGACGATGTCCGGACCTGCTGCAGGTTCCCGAGGGGGTTCGCGGCACGAGCAGGAGTTGGGGGGCCGGGCGGGGGTTGCGGGGCGGCAGCCTGACCCTCCACGCTCTGCCTCCAGCTCGGCCGAGATCTGCTCCAAGTGCTGGACCCTGATGACCATCGCCGTCCGCGTCATCGACCGCGCACTTGTGGGTGAGGGTCTCGGGGACCTGCAGGGCCCCCGTCCTTGTGCACAGGGGACGCATCTGGACCACGCTGTGCCCCACCGCAACGCCCAGACCCCAAAAGGGGAGGCTGGGAGGGGGGAGCAGAGGGTGTGCTGGTGCCCAGCGGGGTTTGTCCGGTGGGTTTGCTGCGCTGCCGGGCTCGGGCGGACGCCGCAGCCTGTCCCAGCGTGCTGCCGCAGCCCGGCTGTTCCCCCCACAGAGGACCTGGGCATGAGGCATCGCCTGTGGGTGTACTCGGGCCGGAGAGGTGTCCACTGCTGGGTGTGTGACGACGCGGTGCGGAAATGGTCCCCGGCGCTGCGGGCAGCCGCCGTGGAGTACCTGACCCTGGTGAAGGTGGGTGCATGGTGGGGCTGGGCACCCCCCGCCTGCCCCGCAAAAGCTGATGGCTTCTGTCCCACCAGGGCGGAGCAGAGACCGTGAAGAAGGTGAACCTCTCCGAGCCCATCCACCCCTTCATCAGGTCAGTGGGGATCCCCTTGCCTGGCCCGCGCAGGTGCCAGCCATGGGGTGGGTGCTGAGCTCCCCCTCTCCTCGGCAGGCGGTCGGTCAGCGTGGTGGAGAAGTACTTTGAGGCGTACGCGCTGGTGGGGCAGGACATCCTGGGCAGCCCGGAGAGCTGGGACAAGGTGCTGGCCCTCGTCCCGGAGGATATCCTTCCCGGAGCGACCCCATGGTGCTGAGTCTGGAGGGAGGGTTCACGTGGGGGGAGAAGGGTCCACAGTGTCCGCGATGAGCCTTGACCAGTGGCCACAGCACCGTGAGCCGCTGCAGGCCGAGTTCCCCAAGAAGCGGGACTCGGTGCAGCGCTGGGAGCTGCTGAAGGGCAGGATGGAGCGGACGCGGGTGAGTGGCTGTGGAGCTGCCCCAGGTGGGGGGACGGGGGCTGCTGCTTCCCCCCACTGCCGCACCCTGACCCGCCTGTCCCCCCGCAGCGGGCAGTGGGGACTGGGAGGAGCAGCCCGTGCTATGCAGACTGGGAGATCATGCTGCAGTACTGCTTCCCCCGCCTCGACATCAACGTCAGCAAAGGCGTCGGGCACCTGCTGAAGAGTCCCTTCAGCGTCCACCCCAAAACGGGTGGGTCTGGTGGCCCACGGGGCCGGCACCATCCCGGGGACCCCCGCGGCCGGGCAGCCCCAGCAGTGACTCCCATCTCTTGAAGGTCGCATTTCGGTGCCGCTGGATCTGCAGAGGCTGGACCAGTTTGACCCGTTTGCCGTCCCCACCATCAGGTACGTGAGCGGGGCTGTTGGCACGGGGGGTCCCGGCTGTGCCAGCTGCCCCCCACCACGTCCCACCACCTCCCGCAGCTCCCTGTGCCACGAGCTGGACACGGCCGGCGAGGATGGGGAGCAGGAGGACGGCGGGGAGACGGAGCCGAAGCGCCGGGCACGGGGTGAGCAGGGCCAGGGCCGGGGCACGGGGGGGTCCCCACCTCCAGCTCCCGCTCCCGCTCAGCCCCCCGAATCCCGCAGACTACAAGAGGACGAGCCTGGCGCCCTACGTGCGGGTCTTCGAGCAGTTCGTGGAGGAGATGGAGCGCGCCCGGAGGGGAGAGCTGCTGCGGAGGAGCGGTGAGAGCCGGGATGAAGCGGCTGCAGGACCCCAAAGGCCCCCCTCGGCTCTTTTTCTGTAAAACTCCCCAATTCTCCTCTTTGCAGACCTGCAGGGAGACTTCTGAGGCCACCAAGGGAGCGGCTCTGCCCCTGTCACCTCCGCCGTGGTCACCTCCGGTCAGGGGGTCCCGGTGCCCCGGCGCCCGGGCTCCCTGCCCCGCTCCCCGCGGGCCCCGCACGGGCCCTCCCCACCTTTTTGTACCTTTTTGTACTTTTTTTCTACGAAAAGACTAATAAAATGTGTCCGGTCACCCGAGTGCCTACGCCGCGGGAGGGGACCAGGGCTGGAGCTGGGTCCCGGCGCCGGGGGCCCTGCCCCTGCCCTGCCGTTGTCCCCGGTGCCCGGTGACCTGCCCACGGGGTCCGTGCCCGGGGTCCCGGCCCAGCAGAGCCCGGAACGGCGGAGCGCGGCTGGCGGGGCGGGGCGGGCCGAGGGACGCTGCCCCCTGACCCGGAAGTGCTCACCCTCCCGGAAGTCGCGCCTCCAGCCGTTCGGTCTCTTTCCGCCGCCATCTTGGTCCCCGCTCCCCGCACAGTGAGTCCCGTCGCCGCCATCCGCCGCCATCCGCTGCCGCGGGGGCCCGCAGGGGTTGCGGGGGCTGCGGCCGGGCCGGGCGGGAGGGAGGGCGGCGGCGGGAGCCCGGCCGAGGCCGCCGCTGGGGCCGGGGTCGCGCCGGGTAGGGCTGGGAAGGCCGGGGGGGACGGCTCCGCGCACCGGGAAGGGGCCGCCGGCTCCGGGCGGGGGGAGCCCCGGGGGAGGCGAGCTCCGCAGCTCGGTGGGAGCGGGACTGGCCCGTGCCTTGGGGCGCGCCGGCCCCCTGGTGTCCGGTACGGCCCGGGCGGCTCAGCCGCGATCTCAGACCTCGGTACCGGGAGGCGTTCGGCGGGCAGCGGCCTCGCGGGTGGCTTTGGGAAGGGAGAGGGCTCCCGCCGTCGGTCCGTGCGGCCCCCGGCGAGCCCGGGCCTGTCGGGTTCTTCCTCTCCGCAGACATGCCCGGCGAAGCGACAGAAACCGTCCCGGCCACCGAGCAGGAGCTGCCGCAGCCGCAGGCCGAGACAGGTGAGTGCCGCGGGAACCGGGGCACCGGCGGGACAGCGGGGGGGCGTCCGGCCACGGGGCCACGCCGCCGTTTCCCACCCAGAACCGGGTCGGTGATCGCCACGGGAAACGAGACAAGTGGCGTCATTTGTGGCCCGTCGTGCCCCAAAACACGGGGGTGAGGGTTGTGTCAGCCGCGCTCCCTGCCTTGTTTGTACCGTCCCGTTACCGGTGGGAGCGGGAGAAGGGCCGTAGCCGGGCCGGGGTAGGGCTGTGCGGTGCCGGGCATGGCCGGGGCAGACACGATCCCTTCGCGCTCCAGAACCGGTCGGGTTCGGGAAGACGCCGCGTGGCTCCGTGTCGGAACGTCGCAGCGGGGCCGGGGAGCGTCGCTGCACCGGCCTCACGCCATCCGGCGGCACCGGCACCGGGACTCGCGGCACCTCGGGGCCGGCGAGTGCCGGGTGGCGGCTCCCGGTCCCCAGCCTCTGCTGGGACCCGACTCCCGCCGCGGTGTCCCGGGCGGCGAACGCTCTGCCCGGGGCATCCAGCCGTTGTCATCCAGCCCGGGGGGCACGGTGGGGTCTGAGCAAAGGGTGCCTTGGATTTGGGGACCACGGGGAGAGTCGGGGGTGCTGGGGAGGACGCAGCCCCTCGCGCCTGGCCCGGGGAGCGGTGGCCCTCGCAGTGACAGCTGTGACATCGTGTCCCCGGGAGCTGCTGGCCTCTTGGTCCCTTTCCAGGCGTAGCTGGGATTCCTGCAGTGGGGCCGCTCCCCAGCGTTCCCCCCCTTCCCAGGACGGCTTTTCTCCTGCTGTCTGTCTCCTGCCTTTTCTCCTCCCAAATCTCCACCACTCCTGTTTCTCTACTGACGCCGAGGAGCACGCGTGGGTTGGCAGGAGCCGGCCGTGGGCTGTTCCAGAGGGACATGGGGGGCTCCAGGCAGCGATGTGGGCAGCCGTAGAGGCTGGAGTAGCTGCGGAGCCGTCGGATCAGTGTGGAGGCGAAGGGTGTGTGCGAAGGCCTTCGTGTTCTGTCGTGCTCCGTGCTGAGATCTGGCAGCACCAGGGCTGGGGCATGAGTCCAGGCCGTTCCCTTTGACGTTCTTCTCATTCTTCAGAGCTTGGCTGGCCCGGGAAGCCTGCGAGGTTGGGCTGAGCACTCCCTGAGCTGTTGGTGCCAGGCTTTGGCTCTCAGGGTGGGCATTCGGGCTGCGAGGGGCTCTGGCCCGCTTGTTTGAAGTAATCTGTAAAAATTCTGTGTGTTTCTTGGGAGTCCTGCATGGCGACGTTGTGTGTGGAAGGAGCCACTGGAGAGTTGGGGCTGGTGGTTGTTGGGTTGGAAATATCGAGTTTATCACAGGAATGTCCCCAGACTGTGTCGGTGAAGATGAAGAGGGACCAGGAGGAGCTGGCAGAGACGGGGATGGGGACAGACGAGCTTTCTGCAGGAGCTGCCCCTGCGCAGCTGGTTCGCTGAAGGGCTCAGGACCAGCTTGGGGGGGCTTGGGGCTCCTGGAGGCCCCCGGAGCAGGAGGTGTCCTGACACCCGTTGGCACGAGGCGCTGGTGTCCGGTGCTCGCTGAGCAGCTGCCCGGCTCTGGGCACGGCCCCGCGTTTTGGGGTGAGTTGGGGAAATGGGGCAATAGAAGCATTTTCTAGACCACGGTTCCTGGGGCAGAGAAAGGGACGTGTCCCGCAGAGTCTCCCATGAGCGATGCCGGGGTGACGCGGCGCTGGAGCTGCCGAGGGGCGGCTGCGTGGCGGCGCCGGTCCTGCTCTCCTGCCCGGCGGCGGTGCCGGTTACACTGGTCAGACCAGCGCTGCCTCTCGTCGGCTCTTCCCTTTTGTCACCAGTTGGTGATGGGAACAGCACTGGGAATGGCCGGGCTCTGGCCAGGCCCTCGGCACCGGCTGGATGCCTGTGTGTGCCAGGGAAACCAGCTGGCGAGTGCTGGGACTTGTGGTGATAAACTGTTGCTCTCACCCGTTCAGCTCCAGCCACCGCTCCCGGTACGGCTCCTGCCGCAGCGCCAGGTACTGGGAACCCTCTGGCCCCTCCTCGTTAACACCGTGTGCCAAATTAACCAGGGTTTGCTGTTCTGGGTGGTTGCGGTTACATTAACCCTAACAGCTTGCACGGGGTCGCTGTGGGGACCAGGAGTCGGGGGTCCCGTCCCCTCGGGGTGGAGGGGCCGTGCTGCCACCCCCCGCTCGGCGTCCTCGGTCCCGAAGGGCACCTGCCGGGAGGGGTTCCCTCGGCCACGGCTCCCGGAGCCGTTTTGCATCAATCTGCCGTTTGGTAGAGAAGAGCCAGTGGCAGAGCCTGGCCTGGCACCTGAGGTGCCACCTCCTGCTGCGCCAGGGTTTCGGTGACCGGGTTTCGGCCACCGCTGCTCTCACTGGGGCCGTGGTTCCCATCCCAGCATCGGCTGTTTTCTCGCACCCGGCTCCTGCTGCCGCCGTGCTCTGTAGAAGCAGCGCCGGTGCCTGGCAGCGGGTGAACGGCCCAGTCTGTGTTGGACCTGGCAGGACAGACGGACAGACGCTCAACTGCTGCTCTAGCAGCTGGGCGGGGATGGGGGGAGCTGGGGCCTCGCTGTGCCAGCTGCCTCCCCCCGGCCTCCTCTGACAGGTTCACTCTGTTTCTCTCCTCCAGCCTCTCTTCACGCTGCTCATTCCCTTCCTCTGGCTCCATCCCCGGGCTCGGCTCTCCCAGCAGAGCCGCCCAGCCCTGTCAGCCCCCCGGCCCCCGTTTCACCGGCCGTGGTCCCGGCTACGGCCATCCCTGTGCTCTCGGTGCCCCCCCTGCTCCCGTCCCCAGCTCTTCAGGTCCCCGTTATCTCTTCCCCTCCTCCAACTCCACAGTCCCCAGCAGGTTTTGCAGCCCCAGGATCTCCAGGGCCTGCCCCAGTTAGTCCAGTGTCTCCCGCTCCCGCCGCAGTGATGGTGACCCCCCCGGCCCCCGCTCTGAGCCCTGGCGCTGCCCCCGCAGCTCTCCCTGTGGGAGCTGTGGCCCTCGGCCCTGTCCCTGCCCCTCCGCGGGGTCCTGGGGCAGCCCTGGCTGCTCCCCTGGTGCCCCCAGCCCTTCCCCCCCTGGCCTGTTCCCCACCAGCTTGTCCCCAGAGCCCCGGTTCACCCCTGGCAGCCCCTCTCTGCCCTGGCACAGCCCCGGCAGCGCTGGTGTCTCCTGGCAGCCCTGCCTCCCCCCTGCCGCCCCTCACTCTTACCCAGCGCCCGGCCCTGGCTGGGGCCATCTCCCCTCCTCTCCTCCTGGCCGCCCCCATGGCTCTGGCCCCCCCTGCCCCTCTGATGACTCCCGGGAGTCCTGGGGCTGCCCCGCAGGGCCCAGCCCCTGGAGCTCCAGCCTCTCCACTGGTTCCAGTTGCTCCTTCTGTTGCCAAGACCTCTCCCATGGGCCCTGCCCCTGTGGCCCCGGCTGCTGGCCCTGTGGCCCCTGCAGCTCCAGCTGTGGGACACCCGGTTGCTCCCTCCGTGGCCAGGACACCCCCCGGGAGCCTGGACCCTCGGGCAGCACCCGCTGCTCCTGCCCCGTCCGCACCCTCCCTGGGAGCTGCCGCGTCTCCCCCAGCGCCACCGGCAGCAGTGGCCGTGGCTCCTTTGCCCAGAGCGGCTCCGGTGAGCCCTGTCTCCCTGCCGGCAGCTCCTGAGCCCGCTGCCCCCTCGGCCCCTGCCAGCTCCCCGCCTGTCACTCTGGCGATGGCAGCTCCAGCCACCCCTCCTGCAGCCAAATCGCCTCCCGTGAGCCCCGTCACTGTCCCCTCTGCCCCCTCCCCACCTGCTACTCTGGTGATGGCGGCTCTGGCCACCCCTCCTGTGGCCAAAGCAGCTCCTGTGAGCCCAGTCACTGGTCCCTCTGCTCCTTCTGCCCCTGCCACACCAGCTCGTGCAGCTCCGCCAGCTCCAGCTGCCCCTCCTGCAGCCACATCCCCTCCTGTGAGCCCCGTCTCTGCCCATTCCCCGCCTGTCCCACCAGCCATGACAGCTCTGGCCACTCCTGTGGCCAAAGCGGCTCCTGTGAGCCCGGTCACTGCCAACTCCGTGCCTGTCACACCGGCGATGGCAGCTCCAGCCACCCCTTCTGCAGCCAAAGCAGCTCCCCAGAGCCCTATCTCTGCCCCAGCCACACCAGCCATGGCAGCTCCACCAGCTCCGGCCACCCCTCCTGCAGCCAAAGCCGCTCTGGTCAGCCCGGTCACTGCCCCATCAGCCCCCTCTCCGCCTGTACCAGCCACGGTAGCTCCAGCAGCTCCACCAGCTCTGGCCACCCCTCCTGCGGCCGAAGCAGCTGCTGTCAGCCCAGTTTCTGCCCCAGCTGCACCAGCTCTGGCAGCTCTTTCCACCTCTCCTGTGGCCAAAGCGGCTCTTGTCAGCCCGGTCACTGCCCCATCTGCCCCCTCCCCACCGGTCCCACCTGCCACAGCAGCTTCTGCTGCCGCTCCTGCGGCCGAAGCAGCCCCCCTGAGCCCGGTCTCTGCCCCGGCCACACCGGTCATGGCAGCTCCAGCAGCTCCTTCCACCGCTCCTGCAGCCAAAGCCGCTCCTGGCAGCCCAGTCTCTGCCCCAGCTGCACCAACCACAGCAGCTCCTTCAACTGCTCCTGCGGCCAAAGTGGCTCCCAAGAGCCCAGTAGCCCCCTCGGCCCCAGCTCCTGCAGCTGCCCCCCCAGCAGCCAAAAAGCCTCCAAAGAGCAGCCGTGTGGCTGCCGCTGCAGGGCCAGTGGCTCCACCAGCTCCAGCCGCCCCTCCTGCGGCCAGAACACCTCCCAAGAGCCCTGTTGCAGCTGCACCGGCTCTGGCTGCCCCCCCGGCAGCCCCGGCTCCTGCTCCGGGCACGGCTGCCCCAGCCCCAGGGGTTCCCGGGGCCCCCCTGAAGCCATCGCACCAGAAACCAGACTCGGTCCCTCCTGGCTCTGCCCCGGCTGGTAACCGCTCCCCGGCTGCCTCTTTGCCGAGCGCTCCCTCCGCCAAGAAGCAGACCCCTCCCAGTAAGGCCACCAAGCTGGCCCCTCGCCCACCCCCATCCAAACCCCCCTCGAAGGCCCCGGCCCCCGCCAGCACTGCCGGTGATGATGACGACCTGCCGCCTCTGATCCCTCCTGAGCCGCCCGCCGCCGAGCTGCCGGCACGGCCCGTCCTGGTGGACCTCTCGCCTCGCGTGGCTGCGGCCCCAGCCGAGGTCTCGGCTCTGGCTAAGCCCGTGCTGAAGAATGACAAGGGTATTTGCCGCCTTGGTTTGCCGTGTGCATGGTGTGTCACTGGCTGCCCACCAGATACTAACCACAGACGGGGCACGGGCATACCGGCGGCACTTGGCATGTCGGTGTGTGGCGGTGCCGCAGCGGAGGCTGGTCTGAACCATGCCAGAGCGAGCTGAACCTGCGGGTGAGCTGGGGAACGGGGAGGGGAAATGCCCCTCAGCCGCAGCACCGGGTGGCTCCGGGCTCAGCATGGTCCAGGCCAGCGAGTTGGTGTCACTAACGTGTGTCCTCGGGCACAGAGCACGGTGTGGCTTGTGGCGCGGGCGCTGCTGCCACTGCCTGAGCTGGCTGCGCGCTGAGGCTCCAGCAAGAGCCACCATGTGCTTGTGCCTTGGTGTGTGCGTCCGGCATCCACCGTGGTTTCCCTGTGTCCGTCTGCCGGCAAAGAGGAGCTGCGGGCAGCACCGGTGCCAAAACTGGCCCATCCCTGCACTCGGGGGAAACACTCTTGCCTGAACTTGGGATCCCCCAGGCGCTCACCGACGCATGCCAGGAGCTCTGCCAAGGGCTGCCATGCGCTTGGCGTGGCCGTGGGTGAGAGACCCCTTCCCAGAGACAGAAATGGGACGGAACTCAGGTAATGGCTGCATGAGAGGGTGTCCTGTCCTTCTGGCCTTCTCCAAGGCTGGAGATGCTGGCTCTGCTTTGTTTGTGCCCGTGTGGTCGGACGCAGCTGTGCCATGGTAGTGGCGGTGCTGCGGTGGTGCCACGGGAGCTGGCAACCCTCCGAGCTGCTCCGGCAGCCGTCAGGCCCTGGCGCAGGCCAACCCGAGCAGCCCCGCGCTGCCCTTCCCCGATGGGGGTTTTTAGGGTGACTGTGGTGACGTCACGGGAAGGCACAGCTGCCCCAGAGGTCTCCGTGTGTTGCAGCTGCATCTGGAACAGGTCTGGGAGGAACCGAGGAGACCCCAGCAGTGCCCACTGGGCTGCAGCTGACTCACTGCCCAGGGAGTGCCACCCTTGAGCCGGCTGCCAGCACCGTGCCTCCAACTGGGGCTTCCTGGGGACTTGGCATTGCAGAGCCAGCCTCCGCGCACCCGCTGTGCGCTGGCACCCGGTCCCACCACAGTGAGAGCGCCCAGAACAGGATCTTGTGCCACCCGGTGCCGATGGCATTTGGGGTTGCAGGGAGAGCTCCTTCCACAGACCCTGCGACCATCAGCACTCAGAAGCCCCCACAGCGGCTGCACTGAATCAGGGCTGTTCTGTGATCTTGTCACAGCCCCTGGACCCACCGGT
>JAVSBS010022660.1:44038-63166 GCA_033124195.1 Coracias cyanogaster | reverse complement strand
GTGGGAGGTGTCCCTGCCATGGCAGGGGGTTGGAACTAGATGATCTTTAAGGTCCCTTCCAACCCAAACCATTCCATATTTCCACAATCTATCCCCATGCCCATAACATCTTTGATGTTAGCAACATGACAAGAAGGAAGCCCTATGCTCCAGGCATGGATATGCACAGAGACAAGGCTGTTTGCTAATTCCAGATACTGAGGGAACATAATCTTCTCCTGTACTTCTGTGCAAGAGCAGGACCTCATGCTTGACTGAGGACTACCATGAGTGCAAGCTCTTTGCAAGAAGACAAATAAGGCTTCTTGTCTCCTATAGCTTCTAAATCCAGCCAAAGTAGCCAGTAGGTACAACCCATTTCAGTGGTGCATGGAGGTGTGGGTGACTGAAGAGAACTGCCTCATTTGAACTCTTACTCGGGTCAGTAGACACGCCTAGCCTTGCTGCAATGACTCTGGTATTTGTAATAGACCAGTTCCATAACATAAACTTCTCCTGAGCCACCACGCATTTGAGTTCAATGTTCAGTGATAAGATATCTCTGCAAGTATGTTCTTCCCTGATCCTACTCGTTGCTGTGCTTGAGTTCATAAAATTCTAAAGGTGAGTTTGTATGTGGTTCTAGGAACTGTCCTACAACGCTTAACGTGCTCACAGTAACGCTTCATGAGGCTTCTCCCCAGTCTAGCCTGTGTTCTGCAAAGTGGTAGCTATCAGCTTAGAAGGGCTGCAGAACTCCCCTGAAATGTACTTTCATTTTCCCTTTGCACAAGATGTTTCCATAAAGTCTTATTAGGCAGCTTTCCTGCTCTCTGATCCGGTAGATCCAAGACCAGTGTTTGGAATGATTAATTTTGAGTCAAGGTACCTTAAGATAAAGTAGGAGTCTAATGGGACTGCAACCTCTAGCAGGATCTTACAAGCATGAGTAAAATCCCCAATTAGCATCTAGGGCCTCTTGTACTATCTAAGGTCAAAGCTAATTAGAACTATCAAAAATATAAGGAAGGCTGTTCATCTGGCAGTTCTGCTTCCCCATCATGGACTAGGAACTACTGGACAGAGCCAGATCTCTACTGGTTTCTTGATGAAATAGATTTACAGCTACATTACTCAGGAGCAACTGTTAGCATAAAAAAACCCAGAGGTTTAGAAACTATGCAAAAAACCGCCTGCTCTTGGGTGTAATCCTTTGTGATGGCTGCTCTTCTTCCTTGGAAACAAGTCAAGCCTAAGCTTCAGCCCTTCCATCTGTGAAACACAACACCAAGTTGCCATCTACTGAGTCTTTGGGAGGGCAAATGAATTCTATGGTGGGAATATCATAGGATGAGAGGTAACGGCCTCAAATTGGAAGAGAGGACATTTAGATTAGAAATCAGGAAGAATTTCTTCACTCTGAGGGTGGTGAGACACTGGCACAGGTTGGCCAGTGAAGTTGTGGATGCTCCATCACTGGATGTGCTCAAGATGAGGTTGGAATGAGCTCTGAGAAACCTGGTCAAGCGGGAGATGTCCCTGCCCATGGCAGGAGGGTTGGAACAAGATAGTCTTTAAGGTCCCTTCCAATCCAAACCATTCTATGATTCGGTGAATTTCTCAAATTTTATTTCACTAACGCTTCCGCTGGTTTAGGCCTGACCCTGCCAGACTTCACCACCTCCCTCCATACACATACAGAGGAGAGAAAAAACCACAAAACTTCCATTGCAAATTCACGATGCTAACAGAGACGGCACACACTTGGACAATTTTTCCCTGTGTTGGTTTGTTTCTCTAGTACCACCTTTCACAAAGGTTTTACAGTTCCTATTTACTTTGAAGTTTGATTGTCACCCTGTGATCGCTGAGATACCAAAAAAAAAAAAAAGGAAAACAAAGAGGAGTGTGAGGAATAAATGAAACAGAGAGGATTTGCTTAGTACAGTACAGGCAGTTCTTTTCCCTTTACATGGCCCGACACTCAAAGTCTTTCATTGCCAGGGTTACGAGCAGCTTTTCACAAGCACTTCTGGAGGGGAATATAGTATTTCTTCCCAGTGACACTATTTTGTTTGTCTTGGCACGCAGGCATTGTAATCAAGTCTATATATTACAGGACTGGGCCTTAGCACAAGTGGCAGGCATTTCAAACCCTATTTACTTAGGTTTCCTCCTTGCCCAACAAATTATCTAAAAATAGATAATCAAGACCTCATACTTTACATCTACGTCATTCCTTTTGGCTTCAAGGAGGTAAGGAATGTAGGGTTGTTTTGTTCCTGCCCCCTCCTCCCCTTCTTTCAATGTTTGGATCTTTTAGTAAACAGACAAGTCCTCCTTTCTCCTTTCCCCTCTTTTTTTCGTCTTGTGAACAGCCAACAAGCTACAAAAGCCTTGTTATGATAATGTTGTCTCCCTTTTGCTTCTGTCACACTTTTATTGCCTGAGATAAGGGCATTGGTATTGCTGGCCAGATACATCCTCTCCCATCCATGCTCTTCTCTAATCCTAGTAACCCGCTGGTATTTCTGTTCTTACATAGTACATTTGAGCTGTAACGGCTTCATCCTTGGAATCACACCCTGTGTTTGGTTTCAGAAAGGGCAGATCCTACCTTCTGAATAATAGAATACTGGAATGGCAGCCTGTGAGAACTTGACGGGATGTAGTTTTGTGGTACATGGAGATGTAGCACAAAAGGATGCTCTTGTCATCAAAGGAAGAGCGGCAGTGTCGCCAGCCTACAGGAATTAGTTTCTGAAAGGAGCTCATAGACAAGTAGGACTAAGAGATGCTCACAACCAACACAGAAGTGTTTGTTATGCTTAATGTTTCCTATCTTTCCATGACTCTGAGTAATTTTTGTGTTCTCCAGCATTTAACTAGTATGGTAGAGCAGGACCTAACCTGGGCTCAAATTTGTCTTTGCATTAGATAGTCACATCCTCACTGAATTTCACACAGCACGCAAAAAATAGGCAGAAATGTAGAGATCTCTATAAGGTAAAATTCTGAACTTGCTTAAATCCAGAGATTTTCTCAGTGGCTTCCAGAGGATTCAGAATTGAGTACAATGCTGAAAG
The DNA here is from genome assembly GCA_033124195.1 of Coracias cyanogaster. Lineage (NCBI taxonomy): Eukaryota > Metazoa > Chordata > Aves > Coraciiformes > Coraciidae > Coracias > Coracias cyanogaster. The sequence goes on along the minus strand of JAVSBS010022660.1, from coordinate 60,101 downwards.
AGTGAGATGGACAATAAAGTGAAAGACGAGAGGGAACAGGTTTTCAAAACGTTTGAGCGGAAAAAAAAAAAAAAAAGGGGGTAGATTCAGAAAGGATTCCTAGACCAGAAATGACCTTGGGTTTAGTCACACTGAAAGTAAAGCCAAGAGTGATGGAGACACATAACTCAGGGTCTCACGCCTGAGTCAGTTCCTGTTCTGTCCAACTGTTAATATTCTAATTAAACTCTAACAAGCATCTCAATCACTTCATTAACTCTTACGGACTATCACAATGAAAGTTAAAGAATGACAGGCCACAATATAACACCAGGAGCAGTGAAGCAGACCCAACACTGCACCTGGAAGCTAAGCCACCTCTGAAGTGATGGCACGTCCCCAGGCAGGCCATGAGCACACCCCATGCCTTTATTTTCTGCATACAAGAAAAGCTACAGGACTTTAGTTTTCCTGTGGAAAAATAAAAGAAAGACCAAAAGTAAGAGGGGCTGAATGAGCAGGTATTTTCTTTCCATGTTACTCCAGGAACAAGCCATGGATCTAAGGATGTTTGTCCTGGTTAAACAATGTAAGTAACTACCTCACATTTCCCAGGGAAAGTTAACACCCTCGTCTGACAAGAAGGTTTTTGAGGCCAAAACTCTCAGTCTCTCTCTTGTTTTTTTGGCTTGTTCTTTGTCTAACTTTCTCTGTCTAGAATTACATAATCACAAACCCAAACCAAGAAGCTCCTTCCAACCAGACAGGGCAAAAGAAACATGACAGAGCAGCGCAGACCTCCTTATCAGTCTCTGTTCTAGCAGTGCCACTGGGCTACAAATAAAGCATGATCTCCTCACAGGGCAGGGAGGACAGATGGTGACGTGAGAAGTCAGGGAGCTGTATAACTATGCAGGACCATTATTTTGCCGCTGGGATACAAGTATCACTTAGCCGTGAGCAGCTGGAAAGCAGTTATTAAGCTCTGGGCTAACAGTGACACCGCTCTTCTGTGTCTGACCTTTTGTGGTGAGTCACAGCTTCTCCAAAATTATAAAGTCTACCTGGGGAGTAGAAAGGGACAGGAGATAAATTTGATTTCAGACTTTAAAGCAGTCACTTGTTTGAGACAGGATGGGAAAATTCTGATTATTTTTAAATTATTTTTTAAGTCCTGGAGTATCTTTAATCTATACCTTACCCATTTTCTTTTTCCTGGTTGTTGTTAACCACCATGAGATGAAAAAAACTGGCCTTGAGCTCTGACCTTTCCCAAAGTTTGGGCATGAGAGATCCTGAGAGCCTGGGCTGGGCTCAGAGATACTTGGCAAAGCCTGAAAATCTGTGTGTATTTACCTAGGTAGCACTCCTGCATCTCATACTGTTGAAGTTTATAAGCTTCACACAACGTTAGACCATCAGGGCTCTGTCACACCACGCTGCCTGAATTCTGTAAGAAGATGGACTTCTCTCCCAAATCAACTGGGGAGTAAGTACGTAACAGCTGACGCTTCCAAATCACCTTTTTATAGACGCTGAAGTTATTCTTGGTAAAGGAAGGAAAGTTTTTTCCCTTCCCCTTTTATTTCCCACCCTGGTCTCACAAGATTACGATGCCTGGACAGAAATCCAACGCTGCCCAGAATTTGAGTAACATTAGGATGGAAGCCCCCACTTTTGTGTCGTCTGGATAAGAAAAAAAACCTCCTGTAATAAGCTAAAACCACTTATATTATTTGACAGGGGAAAGAGGGAGAGGCTACTTCTTTTAATACAGAAATAACTTTGTGCCCCATTCGCTCTGCAAAGCCGCACTGTGATGAGACTTCCATTTAAAAAAGGGCTGGAATTTTAAACCACGGGCCGAAGCAGCGATTCCCTGACCCCAAACCGATGCTGGGCATCGCCTACGACCCCCAGACACCGGCCTCACCCCCCGCCCTTCACCGGCACCGAGCAGGCACAACACCCCCTTTCCCACCCCAGGGAAGCCCGGTGAGACCCCCGCGAAGCCCCGGGGCCGGGCCGGGCCCCGCCGCCGGCTCTCTCACCTTGTACTTCATGGCTGCGGAGCGCTGAGGGTGCGGGGGGTTCCCGGGCGGCACCTACTCCGCGTCCCGCCGCATCGCCGCCGCTCCGCCGCCCGCCCGCGCGGGCCGCCAGGCTGCGCCGCTCATTTGCATAGCGGCCCTCCCATTGGCTACGCGCCGCGCGGGTCTGCGTAGAAGCCCTCCTACTGGCCGCGCTGGAGGGGAGGGCGCTCATTTGCATAGCGCCCATCCAATGGGGTGGGGCCCTTTGGAGGCCACGCCCCTCTGCATGACGACTCCGCCCCGGGGTCCGCGCTGCCGGTGGGGGCGCCGCTGAGGGGAGCGGGAAAAGCCCTGAGGGGAGAGGTGAGGGCGGCGGCGGTTGGGGCTCGGTGCGCTCCCCGCTGCCATGGAGAGAAGGCCCCGCACAGAGTGAGGGCTCTCGGCCCCGCTCCCTGTGACCCGCCGACCCCGTCCGAAGCCCCTTCACCTCAGGTTCCCCCTCAGGGAGCGGGCACTCGCAACAAGAGGCCGCCTGTTCGCCGCCCGGGCTGCGGGGGTTAGAGGGTTTGCCCAGGTTCACAGTGCCCAGGCTATCGGTGAAGGCAGCTCTGGGATGAGTGGCTCTGGAGTGACAAAGTGGAGACGTGTGAACCTGCTCCTGGTTGCCTGGCCTGGTCCCTGCCTGCTGCTAGACCCACATGGTGCTAAATCTACTCTGTCCGTCCCCTCCAGCATCAGCTTTTTCTTGTGCAGCCTTTGGAGGGGTTGGACAATTTTATGCTGCTCTGTTCCGAGAATGGTTCAGGTTGGAAAACACCTTTAAGTTCATAATGTCCAACCATTAACCAAACTCTACCAGGTCCGCTGCTAAACCATGTCCTGCAAGATCATATCTCAACAGGTTTTAAAACCCTCCACCACTGCCCTGGGCAGCCTGGGCCAAGACTTGACAACCCTTTCAGGGAAGAAATTCTTAATATCCAACCTAAACCTCCCCTGATGCAACTTGAGGCCGTTTCCTCTTGTCCTATTGCTTGTTTGTTGGAAGAACAGACCATTCCTGTCTTCACAATCGATTTTTGTTCTCATTTGTCTCCAAAAGACGATCTTTTTACTACTGCCTCTCAAATCAAAACCCCAAGTGTTCACTTTGCCTCAGAAAGCCTGTTATTTAAACACTGATTAGACCTCAGAGGCCGATGGCTTTAATGATCCAGAGAGGTCCATTAAAAGGAGTGACCATGGCAAATAAGGATTATTTGGAAGAGAGTAATAATTAACTCTGGTATCTTGGGGGCAGGAAAGAGTGGGGAAAATAAACGTGTGGTGATCCTCTGTGCTTTTTAAGTCAGACTCCTTAATCAAGCATGATTAATAGGGTGCACATAATAGGTATCTTTGTGTATGGGGCATACTCCAGCTTGTTTAGATGAACAGGAAATAAATTCTCTCCTTTTTGCCCAAGCTGGATCTTACCCAACGTTTCTAGGTCCCAGATGGACTCAAGACTATTTCTAGTGGTCTAAGGAAAAACAGCAAAAAATAATCTTGTACTACCAGATTACAAACGTAACTTCATTCCATCGTACAGTGATATCCTTAAATTCTCAGGTGACTAATCCTCTGGAGAGGGATCCTATTCCTGAAATGGCTTCATGGCTTCGAAAGAATGTCAAACTTTTATCTGCAGTCTCCTCCGTTCTCTAGTTCCAGTGTGAAATATGTGGTTGTACTATACAAATTTACTAAATGAATGCAAAAATAATATTTTTCTATACCATCTTCTTGCCTGCACATGCCCTAATAGTTCACCCATATGAGTCCCTGTCAGTACAAAAGATGTCTCAGTTTTTGGTGAGGAAAGAGCAGAGCCTGCAGCTGGGACTGGGCTCCCTGTTGCAGTGCTGGAGCTTCCCTGGCTATAACCCCTCTCAGGGGGTTTTCTTTCCATTTTTTTATTGTTGCTGTTGATTCTTCTGATTTTCCACAAAGTTACTCGAAATAGAGAATATTTTATTGGGGCAGTATTGTTTTAAGTGTAGCATCAAAGAGATGTGGGTCGTTTCAGGAGAATAAAGCTCCTTTGTGTGCTGTGTCCTTAAACGCTTTATTTAAGAAAATAATTCTTCCAGTGATTATGCATAACTAGCTTAGTATTAGGAGAGGGCAAATCTCTTTGGACTGTTTCTTAACTGTAGAGTTTAACCTTTGGTTTTCTTTTTGTTTGTTTTTGCCCTTCATGCTCCAAGGACAAAAATTCCTCCTGGGAGGAGAAAACTTCTCCTAAGTGCAGAGAATGCGCTGGACAAGGTGTTGGACAAGCTAAAATCTCGTTCCTTGAATAAACTGTGTCATCTCTTTATGTGGCACCATTGTCATCAAGATAAATGCATTAAAGATTGTAAATCTGTGTTAATAAGGACCATTTAAGTTATCTGAGACAAAAATAATGGAAGTAGAACCGTATTTCTGACTTCACCTATATTTACATGCAGAGCCCATCTGGTTTCCAGTCACCCCACCAATAATGATACTTTTCATGGTGTTTTTCAGAACGCTTGGCATTATGAAACCAGCACACTAGAAAAGCTGCGTCTCCTGCTTCTGTTTCCGCTTGCTTTGCTTTCTGTGTATGTAAAACGTCCCCGGCTGGCCTTAATATGAGGTAATGTATCTGTTAATGTACAGCTGGGTTGTTGCCTTTTAGATATTGTTTTGCCTTCATCGCTCTTCATAACTCGTATTAAAATCTTTTAATTAGATGCCACTGGAATGCTGCTTTGGGCAGGAAAACCCAAAGCCTGTTGGTGCTGAGAGCTGTACTTTCCAATTCTGAAGAGGCAGGCGCACCAAAATTGGTATTTTACAGGGGAAAAAAAGCCATTGCCGTCGCACACCATCTCCTCAGCAAAGTCCCGCTTGCTCGTTTTACTCACGCACCCTCCCTCCCCTCCTCCATTTACCGTCTTTGGTTTTCTTTGCACTTTGAGGGAGTTTTTCATTTCCCCAGGGGTGAAATACTCCCACAGTACTTGGTGCAGCACTTGTAGAGCAGAGCTTGCAGCGTGGCGGAGCTCCCCGATCTAGCACGAGTGCCAGGAATTAGATATACCTTGAAAGAGAGTTGTGTAAATATGATCCCCTCACCTCAAGGCGTTGCTGTGAGGAGTCGGGGTCGTGGCGAGCATGCATTTTTGGTGAGCGCCAGCACTTTGCTGTCCTTGATGACCTTGTCAGTCCCTGTGCCTTTACTACATAATATTGCATCTCAGGCATCTAAGAAAGTTTTGAGTGGGTTGCCTTGGGTAATCAGCTCAATTATACACCAGAACACGCTGATGAGGAAGCCAAGACCTGATATTACTGATGCCTGTGGTTGTAGAGGCAACTTGAGCTGTATTGCCAGGATTTATAACTACAGGGCCCTATTGAAGTTCTCAGGAGGGTAACTCATGTAACGTGCCTTTTTGCTTCACGGCACAGCAATGGCTCGATTCACTGCCTCATATTTTATGCTGCCGCAGTTCTAGCAGGGGAGCAGATGGGTTCTGTGGCTTCGCCTTGTGCCTGCATCAATGGCTTTTGTTTGTTTCTTTGCTTTTGACCAGGGCAATTAATATTATTCTCTGCTCATTTGGGCAACCTACTGCTTGTCTCCTACTCTCCTTACACCATCCTGGTGAGCTTATTGATCACCTCATTTCTCACCGCACCGCTGGTCTGTGTCTTTCTGATGCTCTCCTGATTTCCAGTTGGGGTTCTGGGGTGTTTGGGGGACAGCAGCAGGTGAGATGATAGGGTGGCCAAAGGGACTTGTTGTCAGCCAGGCTCTGGGGCTCACCCACCACAGCCTGAGCTCAGCACACAGCGGGAAATGGGGCTGAGACCAGGCTGGGAAGGGCATTACCTGCTGAAGCACATCAGCTGCCTATCACCCTGTGACACCTGATAGGAGAAGAACACGAGACATATCCCGCTCTGAAAGGTTTCTCAAACAAAAATCCCTTGTTCCTATTTCCCCGTGGTGCAACCTGAGAAAAGAGAGACACAGCAAGTGTCTGCCTCACACTTGAGAGAGTCTTTTCAGGCAGGGTTTGTGAGCTCGGTGTTTGGGAAACACTGAGCTAGCTTTTGGGGTTTTTTTTTCCTGTACAAAGCACTAACTACAAGAGGAAATGGCCTCAAGTCGCACCAGGGGAGGTTTAGGTTGGATATCAGGAAAAAAATACTTCACTGAAAGGGTTGTCAAGGGCTGGCCCAGGCTGCCCAGGGCAGTGGTGGAGTCCCCATCCCTGAAGGGGTTTGAAAGTCATGGAGATGTGGTGCTGAGGGCCATGGGTTAGTGGTGCCCTGGCAGTGCTGGGTTAACGGTTGGACTCGATGATCTTAAAGGTCTCTTATAACCAAAATGATTCTAGGATTCCATACTAAACCCACTCCACAACACACAAGCACTGTAAAGTGAGGCTGATCAGAGATTTACTTTAAAAGTGCATTCCTGGTCCAAACTAAAACGCTAGCGCAGACACACGCAGAAGGCATAGAACACCTACATCTGAGATCTGTGGAGGGCTGAGCTGAGTCCCGCGAGTCCAGTCTCATACCAGAAAATCCAGCCTTTCTTTCTACGGCCGTTCTCTGTACAAGCACCACTTCTCAGCAGGACCGTAGCCAAGGCAGAACGATTTCTTTTGAATTAAAACCTGTGTCCAAGTTATCAGCTGTGAGCATTTCAGAAAATACACGTCCTGCATTTCATCGAAGCGAGCTAATAAGAATATACGACCCTTTTTCATATACATTTTTATAATACTCAATTTGTTCATCTATTTGTCTTTGCACAGAGTAGTAGTAACTTGTCTTTGTGTCTGGCTTATACAAAGATGTTTCAATTAGCTACTTGTTAGCACCACAACACAATTAAGAGAAAGGGCTCTAAAAAAATAATTCCTGATATATAAAAACTCCTTCCTTTTTAAATACCAAATTCAGTTTATCAGTAATACATTTTCAGGGTTTTTGGATTTATCTAAATGGGGATAGGAGGGTTAAAACCTACCAATAATGAGGATCTGCATAGTTTAATGAAATTAGTAAGCAAGAATAGACATCAAACTCTCTATGATTACATTGTCACGTATCTCCTCAGCCTTCATTTCTGCTGCACCAACCAGAGGAGCGTGATTTGCTCCTGAAGCTAGGCACAATTAATCAACGTAGTCAAAGCACAATTAAATTAACATTTTACAAATCCTCCTGCTCACCTATTTAACTTAATAATCCTGTGAAATATCCAGAGGAGTAGGTACCCAACATCCTCATCGCATGTTCAACACCCCCATGCACAATACCATAAGCGCTGGGTCTGCAGAAACCCTGCGACAGCAATTCCAGCAGACCAGGGATAATTTACATCCACTGAGGATCAGGTTCAATTATCCTGACCAAGAATCATTTGCAGTCAGGAGCACAGAAATTCCCGGACTGGAACAGAGCCAAATTACTTATTTCTAGCAGTTACTTGCAGAGGAGACTTTTAAAGGGAGCTACATGAGACACCACTAATAGCCAGGTGGAATAATCTGCTCCTGACAATAAGTTTCATGCTGGAAGGTGGAGATCAGTTTAAACACCATGGAAGGGGATTCCCCTTCACCTTTTAATTATAAAAGCCCTAACTATTTTCATTATCCAGCAAAGCATGCATTCGGTAATGCTGATTCCGGCGTTAGTCGCATCATTTGGCGGTTCCACAGGCTTAGTATAAACCGCATAAAAGAGGGTTGGGTTTTTTTTTTTCCTCTCAGCATTTCTCGCCTTCTAGTTTCATTGAATTTCCTCCTCTTTTTGTGCTCAGACACCAGGGATGGACACGTGTGTTTTCAAACTGTGCCCCTTCAACCGGCCTTTACCGACAAACTCACACCTTACGTCCCCTCTGAGAACAAAGGTGCTTTCAGATGCTCCTCGGAGAAGAGATTTGCTTACCTCAGCCTTTAGCTTTTGTCTTGCTCTTCTCAACCATCTCCAGTTTAGCAACGTCTTTCTAACAAATACCACACAGGGCTCCCGTCGAAGCTGCATCATTGATTTCAAATGTTTCTGAGATTGGCCCTGAAGGTCTCTCTCACAGCCTTTTCTTCTTACTCTGCTATCTTACTGCCTTTTTTTAAAAACAAACAAACCAACCAACCATACCCAGCAGGGACTTTCACTGCAGCATCTCCACGAACAATTTGGCCCTGTTACTGAAACAGTAAAATCCTTAAATCCTACAGATTTAGAGGTGTTGCTTCAGCTGACTCTTCAGCCTCACATGCCACCACTTGTCCCAGAGTGCTTAAGATCTTTGATGTCCCACCAGTCTTCCATCAATGTGGCTATCCCGAAAAAAAAGAAAGAAATACTCTGCTGGCTTGCACCTTTGGCCAGCTCAGAGCTTACCTTTCCAATTATTATTATTTATTTATAAATTTCTTAGTGGTTTTGGGGAGGATTACTAAGAAATAGATTAAAACACAAATCCGTCGGTATAGAATATGGCAGCTTTTCGGTAATCCTTTTGCCGTGACAAGAATGAGCTTGCTGCTCTTAGCCCTTTCTTTAGGTCCTCGCCTGTGATACTTCTCTCAGGAGAAGCGGTGAGCAGGTGTGCACAGCGATGGAGCCACTGTCCCAATTTGCCCTCTTCTCTTCCTACCTCCTTCCCTACCCAGGCAAAGGATTGTGTAGGCTCCAGATGACAGAGCTTCTCTGAATTTTGTGGTTTCTGCAGCTTATGTTTCCTTTACATCCGTATCTGGGAAAAGGGCAGCCCTCATCTTCCTTCTGCAGTAGGAGCTATCAGAAAGTCACAGTTATCCCCCTGAATTTTTCCATTCCCATACAGAAAGAGAAAAATCCCCTCCTGCAGTCTTCTTTAGTCTTGCATAAAGTTCACAAGGAGAGGGCCATCAAGAATTGCTGCGTGTACAGGAACCACATCTGGCATAGAAAGTCTTTGAACTCAGAAGAGCTGGAGACAGGAAGAGCTTTGCAAGGGTGAATATTTAGACACTCAGGTTTATTTCTCACGTCCTCCCCTGGGCACTCATTTATGGTCACTGGTGGAGATGGGGATACTGAGGCAAATTAATCTCTGATTTCAGCCTGTGGACATATTTGCTCCAGCTGACTCTTCAGCCTCACATGCCACCAGGTGTCCCAGAGTACTTACATCTGCCTGATGCCCCCATTTTGTCAATAGGGCTATACCGAAAAAGAAGAAAAAAAATATACTTTGCTCACTTGGACATCTTGCTAGCTTGGAGCTTACTTTCCTATTATTATTATTATTATATATTAATACTTAGTGTTTTTGAAAGCTGGGGAGGGACTTTTTACATGGACTTGTAGCGACAGGATGAGGAGCAATGGCTTCAAACTGCAACAGGGTAGATTTAGATTAGAAATTAGGACAGAATTCTTCACTCTGAGGGTGGTGAGACACTGCCCAGGGAAGCTGTGGATGCTCCATCCCTGGAGGTGTGCAAGGCCAGGTTGGACGGGGCTTGGAGTAACCTGGTCTAGTGGGAGGTGTCCCTGCCATGGCAGGCGGGTGGAACTACATGATCTTGGAGGTCCCTTCCAACCCAAACCATTCTATGATTCTATAATTTTTGTATTGGATTGTGTATTGCTTCTTGACATGATACTTTCTGAACAGACGTGTTCAGAACACGTTTTCAACATTTCTTAGCAAGCCAATATAACAGTGGGGATTTCTGAGGAACAACACTACAGCTTCCTTTGCCCCACAACAGTGTCACTGACTAATTATTTCTGCATATTAGCATGAAGAAATCTTTTTTTTTTTTTAATTTTACTAACAAAGCAACGTCGGTGAGATCAGCCAGTTCTAAAGAAGCCTTTTTCTTTTTTTTTCGTATGAACTATATCCTGCTCAGCTAAAGCTGTCTCTTCCTAATGCAGACTGTAAAATATTCATTTCTTAACAGCAGATTCAGCTCTCTTCAAACCCAATATAGTTTTATGCAGATGAGTTCCCTTTTCTTTTTTTTTTGCAGACCTCATGGAAAGGAATTCCAGTGTTACAGGGTAAAAGCTTCAGAATGTTTGAAATATGAGAATATGATAATTGTAGTTTAATATGCTAATGGGAACTGGGAAGAACTGAAGTAATTTGCCCATATATTACTAATCTCTCTGTGGCAGGGTAATATGGGAGGGTTTGGACATCATTATTAATTGGGAACATTGCCTGGAATTTATTGGACATAACCATTAAGTGGAAACACTGCTCGAAGTTGAGAACCATAAACTCCCCGAACTGGGTTTACTTTTTCAAACTGTTCCTTCAAAACCATTTAAATCACCAGAAAGTCCATCAGAAAATGCCATTAATCAAAGGCATAGGTTTTACTTGGTGTTTTGGATCTGTCAAGGTGACAGAGATGGACATTTAGCCCAAATCATTTCTGCTAACTGTGGAAACTCGGTGTCTGTGCTCACACATGGTTAGATACATGGTTTGAGAAGAGGGAGATGTCTTTCAGAACGATGTCCTCTAGCCCTAACACATTCTGCCCAGGGTCCCTCAACAAATCCATCACCGTGAATCCAAGTGCCTAATCCCTCCACATTATACCACCCAGAGCTTCTCAGTTTATTAAGTGCTGGTGCTTTAAGGGCTGCTTTTTAAACCGGTTTTGCTAAGCCAGTGCAACACGCCACAGGGATAATCTCCTATTAGCTTAACTCAAACATTTCATTTAGCTCCTCTTGATTGGGAAGAGCTTTAAGTAAAATGCAACTGGCCACTCTTAAAATGGAATAAATTTGCCTACATAAAGGTAAGTGGTGGTTTGGCCAAACCAATGTAATATCCCCTGTGCATAAGCAAATCTCAGCTTGTGAGCTGCTACTCTTCGCTCAGAGCTTGTCCTCAGTGCCCATCCACTTCTCCACCGCATGCTAACTGAGCACCAACAGCCTGGGGCCACAGGCAGCTTTCCTCCAACCGACCCCCTTCCAGTCTTGCCCAACTCCAAATCCATCACCACTTGCCACAGCCACTTACTCCCCATTGACCGTTGCCCCCAAATCTTTCTGCCCTCCTGTGTTGTGACACCTCTTTGTCTGCACCCTCCAACCCACCTGCTAAGCCCAGTCATTTCAGGTCCATCCTGGATGGTCAGGCAAGTGGGTCCTGTTCTGCTCCTCTCGATACCCTCTGCTGAGCAGGCTGTATCCAGACCACGAGACAGAAGAAGAACCTCACAGAGAAAGCATCATTCTGCAAATACTTAGCTCAACTCCACCTTCAGCTTTGGGTAATAATCCCAGGAAGCCACTGGCAGACAGAAAATGACGTTCTTCCTTCTCCTGCCCAAACAGTTTGAGATTCACTGTTGAGCACATCATCCTCAGCTCTAGATCAAGACACAAATAAATACCCTTAGCACCGTGTTACAGCTACACCAGTGCGGTACCAAACCAATGCCCTAACACCATGAAAGCGACTGAAACAAATAGATCTGAACCTGCACGTGCAAATATAAGACGGCCACAATTTTACAGAAGGAAATCTCTGGGATTTTGCCCTTTGAGTACTTCTAGGAAGCAATGCCTAATAGGAGCTCCATGATCGCCCCAGCCTTGCTCCGAAAGCCTGCCTTGCCTGGCACATTGTTCTGAGCTGTCACTGCCTTTGCTCGCTAGATGATGGCACATTGCAGGGAATCATAAGCTCAGTGCAGTATTGATCAAGTCAGTGCTGATACAGCAGAAAAATCTAAGAAGCCAGCAGAAAACCTGTGCTTGGGACTGCAGCCTGCAGGGCAGCTCCCCAGCACAGCAGAGGGGGAGGGAGGAGGCTGGGAAGATGCAGAGGAACTGGGAGATGTTCTTTTTGCCATAGCAGGGACAGAGCAGCTCGATTTTTCCCTGGCTTCCTGAATCCCACACAGTTCTGCTTCTTCCTGGATCAGCATAGTGTGGCCAGTAGGTCTAGGGCAGGGATTGTCCCCCTGGACTGGGCACTGGGGAGGCTGCACCTCAAATCCTGGGGTCAGTTTTGGGCCCCTCACTCCAAGAAGGACATTGAGGGGCTGGAGCGTGTCCAGAGAAGGGCAATGAAGATGGGGAAGGGTCTAGAGCACAAGTCTGGTGAGGAGCGGCTGAGGGACCTGGGATTGTTGAGCTTGGAGAAAAGGAGGCTCAGGGGAGACCTTCTGGCTCTTGACAACTCCCTGAAAGGAGGTTGGAACCAGGTGGGGGTTGCTCTCTTCACCCAAGGAATAAGCAATAGGACAAGAGGAAGTGGCCTCAAATTGTGCCAGGGGAAGTTCAGGTTGGATGTTAGGAAGAACATCTTCCCCCAAGGGGTTGTGAAGGGCCTGCCTAGGCTGCCCAGGACAGTGGTGGAGTCCCTGTCTCTGGAGGGATTGAAAATTTCTTCCCTGAAAGGATTGTCAAGCCATGGAACAGGCTGCCCAAAGAAGTGGAGGACTCCTTATCCCTGCAGGTATTTAAAGACACGTAGCTGTGCTGAGGGACATGGTTTAGTGGTGCCCTGGCAGTGCTGGTTAATGGTTGGACTTGATGATCTTAAAGGTCTTTTCCAACCAAAACGATTCTATCATTCTATGATGTTATTCTTTGTTAAAAAAAGTAACTGAAAGAGCCTTTGGCAGTGTTTTCTAGGTTTTTGGTTCCCAAATTGTGCACAAATTTTGCCTTCCCCTAGCAGAGACTTGGTCTTCAATGCAGCCCCTGAAGCTGGAGGAATTTTGCAATTATTTTAAGGGGTGCTGAATCTGGGTTTAGTTTTCTCGAGCACGTGCCTGGGGTAATGCTCACCTGTGAACTGTGGTTCTGAGATGGTGCAGGTTACCACAGAGGTCTACCCTTTATTACCGTTCCTTGTTTGGGTAGGTAACTAGTCTGAGAAGTATATTTTGCAAACAAATTTATTTTAGTCATCTAAGACACAATGCACATGTTGAGGGTCTGGTACCTGGTAACAGGCATAAAAAATATAGCCCAAAAACAGTAAAAATGAAGGTCTTGTGGCCATTGTCAAGACAGGCTCTTTCCCCTCTGTGTTTTTTTCAGAGACACGCAGAGACACGCATGCACACATACACACAGAGCCCATCTGCTAGAGCAGACTTGCTGGTTTCACAAAAATGTTTTCCTGGAACGGTTTGAAAAGTAGGTGGGAGTAAAGGTATAAAACGACATGAAGAGTAGACCCTGCAGAGCTTGGGCCATCCCAGACAAAGAAATCAAAGCAAGACCTAAAGAACTCAAACAAAGCAAATGGTTTTCCATCAAACAAGCTCTCTCCTTGTTTCTGGCATTTAAAATGTGCTTGTGATTTGATTGCTGAGAGCTAAAGAGGAACTTCTCTGTGTAGAATTACCTTACTGCAAGCACGGACAATTTCACAGTGCTGTGGCTGCAACCAGAGCTTTAGGGCTGGGCCCACCTCCCGGTGAGGGGCCACTGGTGGGGTCTTGCCATCGACTATGGCAGGGGTCTTGCCATTGACTGTGGCAAGGGCAGGATCAGGCCCTGGATGAAGCTGTTGGAAATGCCAGCTGGAACAGCGAGTGCTTGTTGTTCACTGATGGCGTTCATCTGGAAGCACGGCACACAGGGACCAAAGGTATTTCTTCACCCAGCGTATGTAGGAGCAACCACCCTAACGCTCTCCAGCCCTGCTGATTTCATTCCTTCATGGCATTCAAATACCATGACAACGAGTGCGGTAAAAATGCCTTCATAAATGCTTATGCCTTCTCTTGTTTGCACAGTGATGTTGTGACTTCAAAAACCCGAGCACCCCACACAGCCAAAGCAGCAGAGTGAAAATCTGTTGCAGCCCAGGCAAAAATGCCCTCCTTGGATCTTCTTGCTCTGCAGTGCTGTGCAGCCAGTCGGAGTAATGACGGTTTCCATCACTGAAGACAAAAGCAAACTTCTGGAAAAATTTAAATGCATGTACGGTGTTGTTCATTGCTGCTTATATTTTCTCCGAGTGAAATTAAACTTTGAGGTTTATCCAGTTCTCAGAGCAAATGGAAGTCCTGGCAATTTCTTATAAACGATCCAAAGAAGCAGGTTTCATTTCCAAGCTGAAAAATGGATTAACGTGACTCGCCAAGCTTGTGTGAGAGTTTCAAGTAGCAGCTAATGCACCTGAGAGCTACTTTCTTAGTTTATATTCTTCTTGTAGTCCCTTTGGGGCCAATGCTTCTCCAGCTTAATAACATCCTTGGGGAAATGAGATTTCCATCCCTTGCAGAGCACTGCCCATGGTCTTCCTTCTACTTGGCAAACTTCTGCAGCAAGGGAGAGACAAAGAGTGGGAAATTGAACCTATTCCAGACAGCCTTGTTAAAGAAGGAGCCATTCCTCAGCAAGGAGAAAGCTCTCTTCTCAGAGAGGAGGAAACTCTCCTGCCCTTCTGCCCGCAGCTGACCCAAGTGGTCAGCTGGACCGGGTGGACCCTGAGCGTTGCTTTGAGAGAGCAGGTAAGAAATCTTTCATGGTTTTGTTCAGTGTTTGTATTCAGTGATGGGTCTCTTGTAACATGCTTTTGATACACAAATGGCCAAACACAAGTTGAAAGTATGACCCTGTCTCACAGTGCCCTGGGTTTTTGTAGTGGCTCTTTGGCTGGCTTGTTCTCCTCCTAAGACTGGTTCTTTCTCGGTGTGATATTACAGCAGCCACTCTCGATCTTAATCTTGAGTTGCAGGTATCTCAGAATACCCATGTGTGGGCATTTTTCTTCAGGTTGAGTCTTGTTCAGAACATTCACTGAATTTTAGACTCAGGGTCTTGGCTCTCAAATCCACTTGTATGTTCAAGCACATATCAAAGCTCCTTCCCAAAGGAGACTAACCAGCATCTTCCAGCAAAAGGATACTACTTCCATGCGCTTTCAAATAATGACATGACCAAGGTGTCATCATGGCCGTTGAGGGCAGAGTTGGGTCCAAAAAACCATAGAAGCATACGTTCTCCCAAGCAGTTTGAAAATAAGGAGGAAGAAAAAAATAAAAGCAACAAGAAGTCTTGGAGAGTTACCATTTCTAGTTTCAGGAGCCAGGAGGGAACAGAGGCCAGAGCAAGACTTTGCTCTGGCTTGATGTGCAAGGCTGCTGCAAGTCACTTGGTTTCTCAGGACCTCAGTTTCCGCAACAGTGGGGAAAAAAGTACAAATCTATGGATAACTTCATGGACTAAAAGTAATGCCTGTGCAGTATGAACTTTAACTTAGGATGGGAATTAATCCACAGATAGAATGGCATTATTGTAGCTTTAAATCAGAAATACGACAGAATTACAGCCTCGGAGAGTAGTTGAGGTTGGAAGGGATCTCTGGAGGTCATCTGGTCCAACTCCTCTGCTCAGGCAGGGCCACCCAAAGCCATAATGCCCAGGACAGTGCCTGGATGGCTTTTGAATATCTCCAAGGTGGGAGACTCCACAACCTATACAGGGCAGCCTGTATATATGTCATCTCACGGTATTCTCAATCAACTGCAGTAAGTTTTGAATTCCTTCCATAATTTCCATCTATTTACTAATGTAAAATGCATGTTATATACATATATTTGTATAGATGATGTATGCTCATATACAGTATGTATAAATGTGTGAAATATGTCTATTTTCTATATGCATAAAGTCTTTGACATGTCTGGATAGTGCATTATCCAAGCACATGCTCTTCAAGTCCACGCGCAGCCAGCCAGCTTGGTGACTGTTGAATTAAACTGCAATCTTCCCAGACAATTCTGTCTGTCTGCAGCTCTGAGGTGTTCTCCAAGCTACTTAAAAGCTGCCAGCTTCTGGAGGAAAACTGCTTTTATCTGCTGAGAAAGTATTACCGGTGGCTGCTTGGAGAGAAGCTCCAAGTTTCTCGGAGCAGTGGCTAAATTACAGTTGGAAGAGAAAAGAGAAGAGAAGAGAGGAGAGGAGAGGAGAGGAGAGGAGAGGAGAGAAGAGGAAGAGAAGGGAAGAGAAGAGAAGAGAAG
>JAVSBS010022659.1:0-21069 GCA_033124195.1 Coracias cyanogaster | reverse complement strand
GGGGGGTTGGACTAGATGGCCTTTAGAGGTCCCTTCCAACCCAATACATTCTATGATTCTACCTCTGACTGGTGTCCCACGGACACATACGCACTACCACCACGAAATCACAGCATCACAGCATGGTTAGGGGTTGGAAGGGACCTCTGGACATCATCTCGTCCAACCCCCCTGCCAGAGCAGGCTGACCTTGGGCAGGCCGCACAGGAACGCATCCAGGCAGGTTTTGAAAGCCTCCAGAGAAGGAGACTCCGCAACACCGTTTCCGAGCACTTGAGCCCTCCATGAACACATCCTCCCGAGGGCCGCTCTGGCCACAGCTCCCAGCCCTCGGCAGGGGCCGGACTGTTGCAAAAGCCCCGTTTGCAGCAGTCCGTTCTTTGCGGCAGCTCTCCCCCGCCGTGCCGGGCAGCGTCCCCGCAGCGCGGCCGTGCAGCATGCGAGATCCGGAGGGCAGTGTGGAGCACCCGCCCGCCTCTGCCTTCCCCAGACTGCTCCTCATCCCCCTAGCCATGCTCCTCGCCATCGCAGCGCTCCTGCTCTTAGCCTTTTCCGCTACGCGGCAGAAAGAGCCCGATTTTTACACTTTCAAAGTTGTAAACATCAGGGGCAAGCTAGTCTCCCTGGAGAAGTACAGGGGCTCGGTAAGTCTGCTGGGGCTGGGCTCCGGCCCGCGGTCACTAACCGTGTCTGCAACGCCGAGCGCGGCTGGAGCAGCGAGAGGGGGGCACGACTCTCTGAGCCGATTCGGAGGGGTGCCCGCATGCCTCCTTTGGCACCTCTGTGCACTCTAAATAAAGCGTTGGCAGCCTAACCCCGGTGTGTGTGTGTGTGTGTGTGTGTGTGTGTGTGTGTGCCTGCGCGGGCTGCCCGGCGCTGCAGACGTGGCAGCGGCAGCCCCGCTTGTGGCTGCGCCGCGGCCAGCTCGGGAACTTCGTGTCTTTGTGTAACGGACTCTGCCTTTTAACTGCACGGTGACTTCTGGTTACATTGTTTTTGCCTAAGTCTCATTCTTTTTTCGTGTCCTACTTTTAAGAAAAAAAAAAAAAAAAAAAAGATGGGGTTTAGTCAGTGGCTCCTGGAGTGAACAGATTTCACCATCGTTAGTAAAAGTGCAAGAGATGGCAAAGTAATGATTTTAATCTCGGTCTGTGGTGAATTGTAGCAATATCATGCTATTCCCCTTGTTGGTTTTTAGTTTCACACAGCGATATGAAGAAGGGCATGTAGACGCACGTATCCTTTTATGTATCTTTTAGGTTTTAAGTTACATTAATGAGTTGTAGGCAGAGCTTTCCTTCCCATTTTAGTAACAATTCCCTTGAATGTAAGCTGATTTTGTTTTATCTTTTTGATAATTTTCAATGGTTTCACCGGCTAGGAAAGATGGTCAGTACCAGTGGAAGAGTGAAAAGGGCATTTAGCACACCGGGGGCAGGGGGAGGGATAATACTGTAAGTTCTCAGAGCCACGTTCACAAATTACAGAAGCTGAAGTCAACACAAAGCCCAGAACTGCCGCCCTTAGCACTCAAGTGACACATCTTCCGCGATACAGTTTAGCTGCCACCCAGAAAGGCAGGCATCCCTTCTCACTCCACCCTTAGTCTCCAGCTTTGTGCTTCCACCTTCCTTTCCCCCTCCTTACACACTTCACTGGGCTTTCTGAGCTCACCAGTCCACAGCAGCAGGTCACTAAAACATTGGCAGGAAGGCTGAGAAGGACCAGGGAAGAAGATGTACATTTTCCTGAGCTCACAGAAGGGGACAGTGGTAGATTTGGACCAAATGAGAGGTCTGCATCTTATCTGGTCAAAGTCCTCCTCTCCCTTCACACTTCAGATACAGCAGAACTGGTCCAATACATGCTTAAATATCTATATTGGAAAAACCATGGAACCTATTTAGTACTAAGCAATATTTGCTTTTTTGTAGGAGTTCCTTCCAAAGGCTCTGTCAATAAATCCTGTTACTGGGGCATGTTTTGTCTGCAGGTCATCTGCCTATCCTTCTGAGTAAGCAAATACCAATTGTAGCTTTCTATACCTCATGGCCAGAATCCCCATGGAAAGGCATAAAGAGGGAACTCAGAGGAATTCCTTATAAGCCACCCTGCAGAGAGCTGAGGGTGTTCATCCCCCCTGGAACAAGCTGCAGAGCCTGATCCGGAATGTGATGAACACGCCAGGTTAGGGTGTGTGTCCAAGTGGTGCTCCAAGACCAGGCCATCCTCGAGGCGTGACTGGTTTCATAAGGGAAAGCTCTAGAGCCGTACCTTGGAAAAGGTAATGCCATCGGTCAATGGTGCTCCGTGATCTCTGCTAGGCCATATGGAATAGTTTATTCCAAAAAAGTGATGACCAGCTTCTGTATGAAACAAAAAGAATTCAGAGAATTGCACTCAGAGAGCCCATTAACGTTCAGGGTAGCTGCTGTTTGCTAATGCATGTACACAATTCTAAAGAAAATGACAGCAATAAAACACATCCCTTTCTGTCATTACATGAGTTTCTGTCAGAACTCAGTATCAAGGTGGACAAAGGTTAATTAAAACTCCCAGTTATTTATTAAAATAAACCTGCTTAAATCTGCAGTTAGGTAAGTAATGCTAAAATGTAGGTTTATCATAGTATTTTCAAGCTGTTAAAAGAACACAAATAATACATAAGTACTACGTGTGTGCTGCTGTTAAAGAGTGAGTCACTTGTTAGTCCCTGGAACAACAGTCTGCTAATTGCTAAACCAGCTTTTAACAGCCTCAAGCTTTCCAGCAGATGTAGAGAACACATTTTCTTCAATTCAGTCACTCAACTGATTTAGTTAAATAACTACTTAATTGGTAGTTAACAGACTAATTAGGAATTGAAAAAATCCAAAAGTTTCCAGAGTATATATATATATTTAAAAAAAAGTCTGCTAATTCTAAAAACACAAGAGCCATGCCAAGTGTAGACAATGGGTGCCATTCATGACTTGCAGAATCTTTCTTCAATAACTTATAAATTATTGTGTATTCAGATCACTGAAACAATTTTTCTTAGAAAAAAATAAGGCTCATTCATACTAATTCAATTTCCATTCAAGTGCATCTTAATACAAATCAGGAGTACCCTCTGCTATATAATAAATAAGAAATGTACTAACAGTTCTGAAATAACAAAAATGAAGAAAATAGGGACCAGAATTTTTTTCTTTTGAAATCAATGTGCACCGACATAACCTATAACAAAAATACCAAAAATATGTGAGGGAATACTCCCTTTTTATGGCGGTATAAGAAATTGTATTGCCAGAATGCTAGAAATTTTATATACAGGCCACAAAATCAGATGTCATATTACATCAACCTGAAAGCAGAGAACGGGAGGACAGATAAAAAAGAGTACCACAGGTGAAACAGCTGAAAAAAGCTGTCTGTTTTACTGTGTTGCACAAGAAAGCCACCCTCCTATGATTTTTCCAGGCTACCATACTGATGTTGACCCATCTACAGTAGAAATAAAGGGCAGTGATACATGGCTGGAAAAGAATCAGCAGGATCCAAATAAGATTAGTTTTCTATCTAATCTTATCTACCTAATTCAAGAAAGCTTGTATTTTATTTTATGAGCTCTGTCAGATATGCTGTAAGAGACAGTATTCTTACCAAAAATAATAAGAGTGGGAGCCAGAACTCTCAAACATCAACTGTTGCTTGCTGTGGTTATACCTATCTAGATAGAACAGTACCTACGGACCTGCCGGTCTACCTACCACACAGCTAAGTACAGCGTGCTGAGGTGTCATTAAGCAGTGCTAGCGCAGTGCTTTGGAAATCCTTGAACCAAAGGGGGAATCAGAATCATAAAAATCATAGAATCATTCTGGTTGGAAGAGACCTTCAAGATCACCAAGTCCAACCGTCAACCCAGCAATACCAGGGTACCACTAACCCATGTCCTTCAGCACCACATCTACAAGGCCTTTAAATACCTCCAGGGATGGGGACTCCACCACTTTCTTGGGCAGCCTGGTCCAGGGCTTGACAACCCTTTTGGGGAAGAAATTTTTCCTAATACCTAATCTAAACCTACCCTGGCGCAACTTGAGGCCATTTCCTCTTGTCCTATCACTTTTTACTTGGGAGAACAGACTGACCCCACCTCCCTAAAACCTCCTTTCAGGTAGTTGTAGAGAGCAAGAATGTCTCCCCCTGAGCCTTCTTTTCTCCAGGCTAAACAAATCCAGTTTCCTCAGCCGCTCCTGAGAAGACTTGTTCTCTAGACCCTTCACCATCTTTGTTGCCCTTCTTTGGACCCGCTCCAGCACCTCCATGTCCTTCTTGTAGTGAGGGACCCAAAACTGAGCCCAATATTCGCGGTGCAGCAGCACCAGTGCCGAGTACAGGGGTACCATAATTTCCCTAGTCCTGCTGGCCACAGGTACTATAATAATGTAACAGCCTTAGGCACTATAACAACGTCCAGTATTATTTTACTATTGAAAGTAATGCTATAGACACTTTGTGTAACGGCTCTCTGCAATCCGACAACGTAGTATTGCTGAATGTGCATAAACACAGAATACAGCTGCAGTTACTCTGCAAAAGATTGCTATTTTTTTCCAGGAAGGTAGCACCTCTGTGAATCGGTGTAAGCTGATACTTGGGGCTGGTTCTTCCATCAGTCACGTGGAGCCAGTTAAGAATCAGCAGGTCTAAAAACCGAAGTATCTGCTGTCTCTGCTAACAGGGTTATCTGTAGCTGACAGCAGATTCATACATCTCTTCAGGCATGTTTTCCTCAAGGAGGTAACACCGGTGTAAACATTAAGCAAACCAATAACAATTTCTGCCATATTAAATAAATGAGTTCACTACTCGAATGCATGGGTTTTCTAAGCAAAGGGGAGGATAGTATTCAGAAGTCAGACAACGGCTAATAAAGAATTAATCTTAAATGATTTTTGTAAGGTCCGGGCTGAATTGTTTGCACTGCACACTAGGTGGTGTACTTGACTTGCACTCTCAGAGCCTGAAGTCAGTCAAGAGGCATGCTGAACTTAATTTAAATCATTAATGGTTCTAAGAAGCCAGAGTACAGCCCCTTCAGGAGAACAAAAAGAGTGACTATTTATTGAAAATAAAATACACAGGCACAAAAAAAAACATCACCGCATTTAATCACTTGTGGTACCAGCCACTTCAAAGGTAAGTCAGTACAGAATTGTAAGTAATAATTTCAACCGTTCCTTATGAAATACTAATAAATCTGGAAAGTTTTTTATTATATGTGTTAGTCATACTTTTAGGAGGTTTGCACTATTAAATTATGGAGTCCAGTAATAGAATACATTTTTCTAAGGAAATGTGTCTGCCGTTCTAAGAAATGCTGCATGTAGTTTCCTATTTTGCAGGAGAATGTTTGTAAGTCAGCACCATTTGTGGTGTGAGCTCTCATGCCTTTCACCACCATGCTGAGTAATCACTGGTTTTAAACAGCTGTAAATTAAAATTGTTTCTTTCTGAGTGAATTCTTTCAAGCCCTCCTAACTTCAAGATCAGGTAAAACTTAGAACAGCTTAATTGTTTTCATTGGCAAGTCATCTTTCGTATCTGTTATAATATGAACATAATGCCTACACAATGTTATTTCCCCCAAGCCTCCAACAATAAATTCTTAGAGTACCACTGTGTTTGGGCTAAAGTAGCAACAGGTCTGAATACACTAAGGTATATGAATATTTCTGCATCATGACAATGCCTAGTCTTAAACTGTATTTTAAAAAGCCTCTAGAATTTCATAGGAAAGAACTACCTGTGGCTTCTATTCTTAGTGCTACAATTAATCTTTACTTCACTTATACTAAACTACAGTTATCACTATGCTTGGTAAATACAAATTAGTTAAAAAACCAGAACTGGCAATAGTTATTTTTTACATCCAATATATAAGTTCTATTTGAAATCCTGACAGTCTGCAGCAGGAATGCATCATAAAATTATTACCTCTTCTCTGAAAAAAAAAAAAAAATCTATTTATATGCTTTATCTTTGGATACTTTCGGAGACTGCATTTAGGATTTCTGGTAGAGCCTGTAGTTGGTATGAATGTGATGCTTTGGAAGTGAGCTAGATGGCTCCAGATCATACTTCATATGGAAGTGTACAGGGATTGCTCAGATTGTATTCTGTTGACAGAAGACATGGTAAAGATTACATCAAGTTCTGCTTTATGAGATTACCTGTCTTCCAGGGAAAACCAAAACCACTTTAAATACAGCCATATACCTATAGAAGGTACAAAATACACAAAGTGTTAATGTTTAATGTTAGAAATTATAAACACCAGCATCCCCTTAAGCTTTTTCTGTTCTCATTCCTACCCCTTCTAGGGACTGCATCTTACTACCACATACCTTATCCAGATTGTGGGCTTTTATATGCCAGTTTTCTGGCCTTAAAAACACTATACACATGTATTTATTTATTTTTCCTACGTTAAAACACATTTTATGCTCTCTAGTCATATTTCCTATATACTTTTATATTTTGTGTAAAAACATACACATAGGAACATGGAACGAGAGTAACATCAGAATCCAAAGTTTAAATTGAGCAAAGCCACTGGTCAGAGACACAAGAGTATGAGACCTGGAGTCAGGATTTTTTAACTTCCTTTTCTTGCCCTGCAGCTACCTGCTGTGTAATTTGATCAGGTCAAATTAATGTGTCCAAGCTTCAGGCTTTCCTCTTGGCACTGGGACCTTCAACACCGCTGTCTCTCTCCCACTGACAATAATGAAACCAACATGCCAGCTTCTATGAAACTTCCAAACCCTTGTAGAAAGATCCAATGTGAATAGCTACTGTTGTACTAGCACCGGGGAACGTGTTGGCTTCTTTGAATTAAAACTTTTCCTGTGGTTTGAGAATGAAGGACCAGCTTCTCCGCTGATTCATAATCTGTAGAAACCCATTGGATTCAGTGTAAACTAGGTAGAATTTTGGTTCCTAAATCATGTTACTTTTTCTGCACTTTGCCTGATTTTAATCTAGAGTGGTAGAGAAATTTTTAGTATTATATTTATATTGCAATAAGAATATTGCCTAATTTATATTGCCTTACAAAATGGTCTGGAAAAAAGAAATGGGATGTAGTTAGATGTAAAAGAAACATCACTATGAAGTGCACAGTCCTATTTTTATTAATAAAATGATACTGTATCTAAAGGATCAGCTTCAATCCACTCTCAAAGAAACATTAGAATGGGCTGAATTATGTAGAATGAGTGGCAACTCACAGAATTCGTAAGAATAATAAAAACCGTCAGTCTAATCATACATTTTAAAAGTTATTTAAGGATAAAGTATCCAAAAAACCCAATAGAAAGCTCTTTGTGGCCTTGAGAAGCTGTGTAATATGTGTCAGCTCAGGGCTAGGTCACTTAATTTCCCCAACAAATTCTTGGTAGAGTCTGTTTCGCCATGTGTTCTCCTTACACATGCCTCTGCTTTCCTGTAGTGTTCATCTGTGTTTGGTATCTTCCTCTCTGCTGGATCTGTGCAGACAGATAGATGCCTGGTGGCAATGTCCAGATGACACAATGCACACGACATCAGAGATGATCAGCTACAGGAATAACTCTATGAAGTGAGGTGGGCGCAGTCTTCCCTACTAGGAATCTCTAACTGAGGCAGTAAACCTTTATGCAAAATATGTTGTCATTTTGTCACAACTAAGTAGACTTACTCTAGATGCAGTGGGAAATTTTACAGTCCATACTGCACAGACTAACCCAACCTTCTGTCATTGCTTCTGTTAACTTCCAGATCAAGAAGTCTACACTAGCAATGATAAATGATCAGACAGTTCTTGTAAATTCTGTACAAGGAAAGATGCTGCAGAACAGATGCTTCACTAGAGATAAGTGAACTATCAAAAATACATGAATTTGCCTACACCGTAGCTGGATGGTCATTTCTTAAATATGCTTAGAAGCTATCCAAAAGGCAGAACAGAGGAACATAGATTCTCTGTAAACTGAGAACTCAGATTGCTTGGCAGTTTATTGATTAGTTTTGTGGTTGCCAAATGGAAATACAGAAAAAAAGTATTAAATATTCCTATTGTGAACATAACTCGATGTAGTTTCAAACGTTAAGTGTTCAGTCACAGTTCTCTAGACATTCTCGTTTTTTGAAAATATTCTACATCCCAGCCTACCTGTTGGAAAACTGACATGTGCAGCACATTTTTTAATCTCTCTTGTTCTTCAGGTGTCACTAGTTGTCAATGTTGCGAGTGAGTGTGGGTACACAGACAGCCACTACAAGGCCCTACAACAGTTACAGAGAGACCTCGGCCCGTATCATTTCAATGTGCTGGCATTCCCATGCAATCAGTTTGGGCAGCAAGAACCAGACACTAACAAAGAAATCGAGAGTTTTGCGCGGAAGACTTACGGTGCCTCCTTTCCTATGTTCAGCAAAATTGCAGTCAGCGGAGCTGGTGCAATTCCTGCCTTCAAGTACTTAATTGGTGAGTAATCTGGAACATTGGAGGGTTTTTTCCCCAGTGTAGAATTCCTCTGACACAAAATACCATCCGAAAAAGATGCCTGTGCAGAACTGTCAGGCTCAAAGAGGTCAGAAGTCATGTAGTCTATCGTGCACAAGGCAGGATTTCTATGTCACCCCTGACAGCTTTGTCTAACCTTCTGAAAAAAGAGCTCCAGGGATGAAGATGCTACGATAACAGATGCTCTGTAAAAGCCAAAACCTCTACATGAGATACAGGTCTTGAAATATTCTCCTGGATGCATGCAACACCTGATTCTCCTTTTACCCCTTTGCAGTCTCGTAAATGCTTCTCCTGTGAAACGACTGCTGCAGGTTGGATTTATAAGATTCATCTCAAGAGCTGTAGGATAAGTGGAAGCAAAGCACCTTCATAATTTTCTTCAGCAATCAAAAAGTGAAACTAGGCACTAAGAGATGTCCTTGAACAGTCCCTTCCTCATTCCTTGCCAAGCACTGGAATAGCCTTACTGTGCTGTTCCTCCAGTTCTGATCTGCGTTACAGCCAGCACTAGCACTGACACCTGAAGAGGCTTTGCTGGTTCTTAGCAGACAGCTGACAAAATACACGGCAAACTAGGACATTCTCTATCAAGGCACTATTTTTTTGCACTGAATGAATGCTCTAAATACCATTTAAATGCTAAACTGTCAGTCTTTATTGAACGTGAAGGAAATGTCCTCCAGCAGTGATATATAACAAAGCCCAGTATGACATCGTATCACCTCAGCTGCATTCTGCAAGGACCATATGGCTGCTGCTTCGCTCCAGCACCACAGTGTTCTCTCACACACTTCTGAATTTAAAGGAGTGTTGATAGCATTATTTTTGACTACCCCAAGCACACCTTTTTCCAGGTGTCTGTAATGGATCTTCCTGCTAGCCAAACTTCCTGAATTAATCCACTTCACATCCCTCCATTCCTGTTTTGCCCAGCAGGGTTGTTATTGCAGACATGTCACATGAAACTTGCCAAATTTATGTTTCCCTGTTGGTCCACACACAAAGGGAGGCTGTTGGAGGTGCTATAATGACAAGAGAGTCAACA
Source organism: Coracias cyanogaster (assembly GCA_033124195.1). Lineage (NCBI taxonomy): Eukaryota > Metazoa > Chordata > Aves > Coraciiformes > Coraciidae > Coracias > Coracias cyanogaster. The sequence continues at coordinate 11,464 of JAVSBS010022659.1, read as the reverse complement.
GTGTAGGTCTCGCTGTGTCTTGTGATACTCTTCTGAGTGCTTATGAGATTTTGCCCAACATATAATAAATGGAAAAAGATGCTAATTTGCCTGTAGCATCTGTACTTGCGCTATTAGTGGGATGAAGGTCCTGGTCTGACTGAAAATCCTGAAAATTTTGTTAGTCATGTAGCAGAATAGTAGAAGATAAGAACGCAGCTCATGTAAAATGAGTACGTGGTCATGGAGGGAAAAACTGTAGTAGATTAAGATTAGGAGGAAACCTCCTGGAACAATTTGCCTTGCTATTTCTTCATGTAACATTTCTTGAAACATTATTCTGAAGAACATGATACTAGGTGCTTTTGAAGGAAAAATTGCAGATAAGCAAGCAAGTAATGAGTCCTGGTGCAGCTATACTGTTATGCCAAATTCCAGCTTCCTATCAATGTTCAGCTGTTGCGGATTTTTCTGTATAGTACAGACACACACACACATGCACACCCACTTAAAATGGATTACAGAGCTTTCCCCTGTCTGTCTGTGTCAAGCTTGGCCATTTCCACTAGTCTCCAGGGGGCTACTGTCTAATTAAAGGTCCCTGTCTGTCAGAAAATTAATCTTATTATTCAGACTGAACTCCCTCTTAATTTTACATTCCTCTTTCTCTGAGCATGTAATCATCAAGTTGACATGAACAAATGTCAGGAATTGGCTAATGTGCATTGTTTCCACTTTTTTTCTTTGTTTTTTTTTCTTTTTTTTTTTTTTTTCTTTTTTTTTTTTTTTCCTGTAGATTCTACAGGAGAAGAACCAACTTGGAACTTCTGGAAATACCTGGTGGACCCCAATGGGAAAGTAGTAAAGGCCTGGGACTCTACTGTTTCTGTCGAAGAAATAAGACCTTATGTGACAGAACTTGTAAGGAAAATCATCCTGAAGAAAAAAGATGAATTATGACTTTCAAAAATTCCAGCATGCCAATTATATCTTTATGGAGAATTAGAGGTGGAGTTTGTCTTTTCACATTCCAAAAGAGTATCTGGGGAAGGGAAATCACGACCAGTGGAATCTATATTCATCATCCTATGAATGTAGAAAACAGCAAGTTATCATAGCCGAAGTACTTTATTTTTTTTTCTCCAACTGATTTCATTTTTACCTTTCTGGGAAAGAAGAACTCATCAGCAATTGTTTCTTTCCCAAGTCAAATTGTTAATTGTTGGTAACCCTATAGGAAATCAGTTCATGTACCTGTAGGAAGAAAGCTCAGAATAATGAGAATTTCCTGATTGAGATCTCACTGACATCTACAATTCTGTTGTCATGTTTTGATCATGTACTGAATGAAAAAATAAAGTATAAAAGTGTGTGATTGAAATAAGGCATGTGCTAGGAAGAGGGCCAAAATACCTTCAAACCAGGCCAACCTACGTCTTTCTAGTTACCAAGGCCAAATATGTTTAATTTCATCTGCCTAGACAGTCAGTTAAGAAGGGCATGGGGAAAAGACATCTATAAAACTTGAATGAAATAAATGTGAAGACAAAGTCTCTGTAAAAATCCTCCAAAAGCTATGTGAAGAATTTATGCATTTTTTCCGCCCAGTAAAGATTATCAGATGTTATTTAAATAGCCATTTGAACATCTGTGGGACCAGAGCCTATACGAAATGGCTAATTCTTTCCTCTATTAGCATTTTGCCTTAGAATAATTACTCTCACCTCAGATAATGGATGTTAAATTTATTTTTTAATTTATAACACCATCTGATTTCACTGCATATGCAGACCAACAGTGAGAATCAACATTTTTCCATGGAAATAATTTTTCAAATATTTAATTGCTGCATAATGTTGCATTGTTCAATACCACATTAATCTTATGAGTGTTTAATGGCACCTTTTTCATAGGTAGCACTCAGGCATCTGCACAGATTTCAGACTGCAGAACTTCTTAGCTCATACCAAAATAATAACACTAGCAATTACAGCCTCATTATCCTTTGACAGAAACCCTTTGAAAATCTTGTCAGCAAGAACTCTTTTTATCTCAACAAAACCAACAATGTACAGGTCCCCCGCTCTTAACCCTGGGATGCTTTAAGAAGAATTTGGTCTTGGCCAGTTGCAGCGTTATTGACAAGTGAAAGTTTTTTCAGACTGCATAATGCCTTTAAAAGCGGCACAAACAATATTTGGCCATCTAGTTGTCAGCGCCCAAGTGTACAAGTAAGTCTTAATTGACCTGACCATGATCGGAACTTTTCCAACTCATCACTGCCACTGTAGCCCTTCAGTATCCAAACAGACTCTAGTTTAAATCAAAGGCAAGTATTATGGCATGCACTAGCTTGCAGAACAAGAGGGGAAAGAAGAGTACTGAAGAACTATTGGAAATAAAAGGGTTGAGCATAGAGTACATTATAATTCCTATGCATGAGCAGCTGCTGTCTCCTGAAGACTTGGACCTGTTCTATGGAGCGGTCTAAGGAAGTAAGAGCTAGAGGTGCTTTAGGATTTGCAGAAAGACCCTGAAGGGGCCTGAAGGGCAGTAACAGAAGTACAAGAGCAAAGACAGAACAAGTTAAAAGGTAGAAGTAAGGAAATAAAAAGACAGTTTGCAACCAAAGAAGCTTTGGGACAAATAGGGCATTGAAATGTTCAGGTCATATTGATACTAATGAGTACGCTCCAAGCAATATCAGCTACTTTGCACTTGGAGTGTAACTTAAGAGTGCAGGGAATTGGTGCTTGTGGTGGTGAATATGCCTGGATTTTCCTCCTCTGATGATGAGGAAACTGAAACTCTACGGTCCATTCACTCATCTAGTCTATTCTTACAGGAATCACTCCAAGACAATGGTTACTAAGGATATTGCAAAGAAAGGAGAATCGGGCCCAGCTGATATTGTGCTGGGACAGAATATCCAACTTTAGAAAAGGAGGTCTTTTATTACTCTGTAGACTGCTTCTCTGTTCTCTGTCCGCTGATACTAAGGCAACGCCCCAGCATGCTGTTAGCAAGTGCTGCAGGGCCTAAAGTCTTCCCCATAGAAAGTGTGTTTCTGTTTTATAACTGAAGCCTGGATGAGCCCAGACCATGCTGTGAAGGACATTTTAAGCCCTCTCTATTTCAATTTTGGGTGTCCAACTTCAAACAGAACTCTGGCTTTACATAGATATTATCTTGCTTTCTCTATTAGACAAATTCTAGAAGTCTAAAGAGATATAGTGGCAATAACCAGTTGGAAAGGGTTTGTCCTCTCGCAGCAAATATTGTTTGTGCTGCTTTTAAAGGCATTATGAAGCACAAGAAAGCTTTCACTTGTCAATAACACTGCAACTGGCCAAGACCAAATTCTTCTTAAAGCATCCCAGGGTTCAGAGCAGGGGACCACTACATTCTGTTTTTGTTGAGATAAAAAGAGTTCTTGCTGACAAGATTTTCAAAGGGTTAGTGTTATTATTTTGGTATGAGCTAAGAAGTGCTGCAGTCTGAAATCTGAGCAGATGCCTAAGTGCTATGAATAACTTCATACCGATGACTGCTAGAATTGCTGTTCTTACCAGTTTGGCAATTTAAACGTAACTAAAGTAAGTATTACATATGCAAGATTTGAAACAACAACAAATCTGAACAGGCACATGATATTAAGCATGTAACTACTCTCTGAAGTTAACAGAATCATTTTCATTATTAAATTAAGCATGCAGCATATATTCCATCCTTTGTTGCATGGGAATCAGCGTGCAGAACAAATGCTTTGGTCTTCTCATCAAAGTTACAGAATAAAAGTAAATATTATTGGTTGTAGATTAATTCACATCTAGTCATGCTATAAGTACTTCATGACTTTCTGCTCAGAAAAATTGCAAACCAAATTGCACTGGGTTGAAATTTGTCTCCATAGACTATATAGAGGGCATGCAGAGATCAGAAATTACTTTTTTGGCTCATGCCTTTCAACACTGTTTTAATCTGACAGAGATCTTCCCTACAGCAAGTCCTAGAAACTCTAAAACAGCTCTGAATATATAACACGAGACTGTTTTGTTTGCAGCTTGTCTACATTGCAGAAAATATATTGGCATGCATTAACAAATCCGCACATTTAGGTATGGAGAGTGATTATCTTGATCATCTAAGACTTGATCTCTTATAGTTTGCAACTTTAAGGTGTAAACTCTGTCATTTAAACACTAAACTAAGCACCTAGACACATGATTCTATGGAGTTGTGTGCCTACTGTGGCATGCCAGGGGGAAAAGAAATAGTTTTAAAGCCTAACTATAAGCTTAAGATTAGAGAGGACACTTGTAATCTTTCAGTCTTGTCTCGTAAAGAATGTAAAATCAGACCTGCATATATCCAAAGCTTGGTTTTGAAATGCAATATGCTTCATTGAAAAAAAGCAATTGAATGGAGCAACAGAGAGGGGTTTGACCCCCTTTTTTTGGCTTTGTAAGGAGAACAAAACCAAATAGCCTAGTTATCCTTACAGCCATTTCTGGTATTTTAGTTATATGCTAGGGACACTTCACTCAAGTTTCTATTTTGATCCTGCTCTGAAACCTCAGCGCCACCAGACATAATTTCTCTCTACTGGATGATGCCCAGTTTATAGTTTCAAATACATCAGCATCTGGTTCAATAAATTGGTGACCACAGTCAGTACTTTCAGAAGACGGGACATCTTTTTGATTAAGTAAAACAAATTTTATGCTACCTTCAATTAATAGATCAATCAGCTACATCCTATACACATGTAAATTTATGCTGCAGCTACTCAGAGAGACAAATGAAATTTAACAAGCTTACCTCTGACTCATTCACAGAGAGTCAAGTAAGCAGCGAAATCAGGTATTCTCTGTGTCATGATTAACAGATCCTGGAGTAAAAACATCACTGATGAAACACAAAGGGGTTTTCATACCCTTTGATGGATGAGATAGTGAAAGCACCAAGAGATGTAAGAACTAATTTTGAACCATATTAAAGCTCCATAGCAGAGCCATACACCTGAACATCACTACAGAGGTGACTCTGTGACCTAAAGCTGCACAGCTATCTCATCTACCCACCCCGCTCACAAACAGTGATGCCCTCAATACAGGATGAGAAACAACAAAACTCAGCTACATCTTTTATGCCAGCTCTGCAGCACCTGGGCATAGGCAACAGTGGAGGCCTGTCCAGCGAGAATGGCTGACCTTTCCCAGCTGTCTCTACACACGAGCTGCAGTCAGCCCCAAGTAACTTTCCATTCTTAGTCTAGAAAACCTGATCCAAGCTGTTAATCTGCAGGCCTAAGAGATAAGGCATACTACTTTATCTTAAAGCACTGCAAGATACCTGCTCACCTAAAAGATCTTCTAAACTGATTCCAGGAAATGAGAACGGTTGAAGGTTCCTTGCTTTTGAAGTAAGCAGACTTGTATTCCGGAAGGTAAGCACAGACATGAAAGTTTTTGAGGTGATTCCACTAACATAGATTCTTTTCCCCCACACAGACAGAAATAACAGCATCCACAGAGTCAGGGACATACTCTTTTCCTAAGCACTAATTGATGCAACAATTATAATAAAAGGAAATTACAGTATTATAGAACAATAAAAAAGACCGAAGAACCAGTTGTTGAAGAACAGACTTCTCTAACACCTGATCTATAAATGCAGTTCTGTGGAACACATCCCCATCAGACAAATTACAGAAATCCTAGCTTTGGGGACCTGTAGTTTTAGTTTCCTTACACGAAAGATGCAGTAAGAAAGCTATTATTGTATTATATAAAATAGTCCTCTGTCTTTTTTGCCCCACTTTCCCTAAAGGCATTGCTGTTTCATCATAACCAGTGCTTTGATCTGAATTCTATGATACACCATTATATTTTTATTTAGCAAGCAAGTAAATCTGACAATTGCAAATAAAGAGCACTTGCCAAGGAGAATGTCCATAAGCCACAGATTGTCCATCCATCCTTTAAAAAAGGGCACAATAGTCAAACTGTTCTTGTAATTAAAGAGCTTGCTGAATTTGCAGTTTAAATTATAAATCAGCTTCCCAACCCTTAATTAGAGTCATGCCACTCATTCTGATTTGATATTACTTCTATATTCAAGATACTAGTTATTTTACTACTGGTAATTTACTGTCCTCTGGAGAGACCACTAACCACCAGAGATATATAGGGAAATGTTTTCCTGTCATACAAGCATTTTACACTTGAAGTATCCTCTTCCAAATCTAGGCAGAGTATAAATATTTTAAGTTTTCAAGCAAAAAGTAACCCCCAAACCATCAGTTTTATTAAGCTGAAACATTTTGTTTGGATACCATTAATGAGAAGTGTTTCGAAGTTGCTACTCATATTTTCAAACTTTAAAAATATAAATAAAATACTAAAAATGAAAATAATTTGAAATCAATAAATAGAATCCAAATGCCAATATAGAAAGCTTTGATGATTTTGAAATTTGATACTGTGAATTTTGTCAAAACATATATTTTTCTGCAAGTTTCAGCTTAGGGAGCAGTTTGGCAAAAAAATTTGACAATTCCTAATGAGAAAACATTCTTTTGAAAAAGTCTTGCTAGTGTCAGAGGCTGCCAGTCCATTCTGCACATAGCTATACTGGAGTTAGGAATATATCATTGAGTAAAATTGCAAGATCAAGTCTCTGAATTATATTAATCATTTTGTCTTATTGAATACCAGGAATTGAAAGACACCGTTTCTAGTTGTTAACTACATGAACTGTAAATGTATCTGTCAAGCCCAACATTAAGAAACTGGGAACCTAAAGTCTGGAAGAGCTTCAGAAAATCAAAACATTTCAAAGAGCTGACTTTAAAATGAATGTAATGTAAATAATCCATGCAGTAAACACGCAATCAATGTAATTTTAATAAATAGAAAAAAGAATATAATACAGTTTTTTTTTAAGATTTAAGAAGTTAAGAGAACAATAATAGACAGCCAGCTGATTAGGGATAAACCTTTCCCAATTTTCAGGTGTGAAGTTGTATGCAATGAAAAGGTATCATTGCATGTGCAGATGGGAAGTTCAGGTTAAATGATTTCAAAGCTGGAAGAAGATTACAGAGCAGAGGCATTCTTTTGCTATCACTCACTATTTAAAAGCTATATTACGGCAAGTATGGCAAGAGGACTTTTCACCTACCAGGAAAATTTTCTGCCCTGTGACTACTCAATCTGGTCTGATTAGGTTCTCTGTCAATTTTACCTGCCATTTTAAAAAGTTCATTGTTTTCTAGCCTTTCACCTCTCACCATTTCTTTTGATTCTTTTCCTGATGCCTCCTTCTGCCATAACTTCAGTTGAAAGCCTCACTCCACAAAGTACCACCATACCCACTAAAATGTGTTTTTAAGACAGCTGTAGGTCAAAACACAACAGATGAAAGGAGGAAAAGGGGTCCAATGAAAGGTGTAATAATTTGCAGCCATTTCTATTTTTCTTCTGGTTTAGTTCATAATCAGTGCTGATTTTCTCCCTCTATTAAGAGCAGAACAACAGAGGATAAAAGTGATGTTTAAGATGCTTCTGTTGGCAATGTTTTGAAGGGACAATCCTATCTTCATACAGGATGGAAGAGGACCATTCTAGTTTGGTTCCAGGAGCAGTGGTAATTAGATTTTAGCACAATGGGCTACTCTTACTTGGTGGAATCATTCTGAGTTGGCTCTCAAAGAGTGCTCTGGCCACGCGTTTGTGCCATAAAACTCCAAAGATGAGCCCCACTCTCCTCCTCTGCCTCTGCTAGAGAAAACATTCCACTGATGTATGGAATCCTGTTGGCCAGGATCAAGGTAAAAAAATTTCTCTTGAGTCTGTCCTAAGATATGTTCTTCCTTTAGTTCTGTACCAGATACGCAAGCTCCGTAACTGCTACTGATGAAAATGTCAATGAACAAAAATGACCCAAGTTTACTGTGCATCCCAACTTTACAGTGAATACTTGTCTGTTTATTTTATATCCTTCAAAACATAATTTGTAAGCACTCTAATGTTTATTGAAAATCCTCCTGAAGAATCCTTGTTTAAAATAATATCTACTAGGCTGAAATGCACCTGGTTCTTCCAAATAAGCTATGCTCTGAACTCCTTGCTGGAGACTCAGTGCTTTGTTAAAGACACACATCATTTTCTTCCTTCAGAAAGCATTATGTATGCACTAAAGCATTGTATGTGAAAAAGCTGCTGCAGATTTCTGCATCGTGATGTCCAGACCAGATACTATCAGTCTTGGACTTTGCTTCTTGCATCTCCTTTCTGATACTAAGCATGTGAATTAACCAGTCCATAATCTTATTTTCCTCTCATTTAATAGAGTTGATAATACTACACAGAATATTTGTGAGTTAATTAATGAGTGCATGAAATCACATCCTACATGGAGGCTAGTGCTCAAAAAGTACAATATAATATGAACAGAAGTCATAAACCAAGAAGCAAACAAGGCTGTATACTAGCAATAGCTACCTAGATGTGTTGGGGCAAGTGCCTTGCAACTATAAAGATTTGGCCATTTTTTGTCTATTACATCACTAACAGCCAGTTATAAACTCACTTTCTTGCAGCTCTCTATCAGCTTGAATGGCAGAAATGCAGGAAATGGGCTGTTCTGTGGAACAAAAATCATCTTGAGCCACAGAAACCGGGGAACAAAGAAGTGAAAAACGTTTGAAAAAACAGCTGTGCTTTTAGCATCTCACTATCAATATAGTTTGGTTAACAATCTCAGTTCGTTTGAAACTACTTCAGTAGCTTCCAAAATAAGTTTAAAAAATCTCAATATATAGGTGAACTTTTATAATTAGTATTCCACTCAGAGTTCCCCAGAGAATAGTAGGATGATATCTCTGGGACTAGATGGTGCCTCATGAAAAAGTGAGTTCACGGGGGACTGACTTGGTTACGACTATTCCAAATAAATTTCAGCCCCTGTTTTATAACCTGAAAGGTTTACTTTCTAGAAGGAACAGATTGGCAGCAGTAAAAGAACTGTTTTTTCCAGAAAAGTTGTGAATGCCCAGCACTCCTAACTGTCAGGCCAGGTTCCCTTTTGGCATAGACCTGCAGCGGTGAACCAGTACACTTGTTATTTCTCTTCGTTTCGCAGTCTTACGTGGAAGATGACTACTTTTAAAGTTATTAGAATAACTGGTGCAAGACTTAAATACAAGCACCGAGACAACTGCATTATTTTGAAAGGAAGCCCACAAAGTTTTTAACACTTAAAGGCATATATTTCCATACACTGATACGGTCTCATTCACATTGTGCACCAAAACGTGCAGAATTTCAAGAGATAAGGGCTACTTTTGTAGTATAGTTAGGCTTTCGAAATTTCTGCACCCAAGAGATGATGTGGAAAGCCTTAAAGGTTAGGAATATTACCATTTATGTTTGGCCTTTATAGGATTCTGGCTTTAATTGTTTATACAGCAACCATTCTTGCATGTCTTTCTTTTTTTAACAAGAAGATCTCAGACCTTCTGAGAACAAATGGGAGCAATATAAAAATACTACAGATTTCCTGTAGGCATTATTCTGGAGAAGAAAAGAGATTAAAATTTAGAGTGGGAGCTTCTGATGTATGAATGTCTAGTGTGATAAGAATTCTGAATTTTAGACCTATAATGAGATAAAAAATCAAATTTCCTTTGGAATAGGCAGATCACATATTGAATGTGAAATTTAAAATGCAATTCAATTATAAAATAGCAACCTGGGAAGCAAATAAAAATAAAATTGAAATACCATCCTCTTTTATTCTTGTTTTTCTTTTCTTTGGTACAAATGCTGATTTAAAGTCTATAGTAAAAAGAAGCATGCAGAATGAAATGGCATGATTTCATCACGTCCATATGTGTGCACTCACAGCGAACAGAGCTCTTAAGAAAGAGGCTTCATGTTATATATATGCTTACAGAGCTGTCTATATGCAAGATGGAAGCACTCTCCAGTAACTAAACCAGCTGCACTATGTCTCAGAGAGCTTGTTAATATGAAGTGAATCAGCATGGACTGCTGGCAGACATCCATGATCAAAAAAGGATCCTCTGTTCTTTACAATTCAGATTATGTAATTCTTGTTTAACACCAAACAGGCCTTGGCTTCCCTGCCTTCATAAATTTACACTGTTTAGACAATTACTCTGTGAACAATTCAAACTTGACTCTTAGTCCAGTAGGATGGATTCTTACTTACACCAACAGGAAAGCAACCTCTCAGATCTTTTTTTTTAACCTTCAAATCCACCCCTAGTTATGGCAAACAAAACCAAAAAACCCCAATCCAAACAGTTGTCCTATTTTTAATTTTAGAACACAGTCTTTTCAATTTTTTGGAGAAACGGTATGTGCCTTATTGTAAATTTGATCTGTATTGAATGTAATGATGTTCCAAACATGAATATTTTTATAAACAAACTCCCAAGTGTTTATAGATAAAAACCAAGAATGTTTATTACTGATAGAGGAACTATAGTAATAATAAGGAACAACAAAGTGGAACATTTTTAGTCAAGGATGACAATGACTGTATTCTATTACTGAGACTCATAGAAACCTCACATTATCATGAAAAAGGGCTTGATATTGATCTTACAGATGAAGCAATCAAGCATGTGGGTGACACCATTTTCACAAAAGCATGTAACAAGTGAAGCAAAAGCAAAAACCAGAACTGAATCATCTGCTTCCAAGTTTGTACAGATATATCTATTGCCTTTAGTTAACACAGCAAGAGAAAGCAAGTTATGTCATGTAAAAGCTGATTGATTTGGCAGCAAAGTGACAAATAGATGGCAACAGACAAATGAAGTAATTACATTCCCTTCCATATGACAAACAGCAATACTATTGAAAATTAAGATAATTTAGCCTGATTCTGCTTTGACTACTTCTGTTGAGATGTTCGTCACATCTGTGACAGTGAGCTGCACCAATACATTCCACTTCAGTAGCAATACAGAAACAATTCTGGTCAAAATCCCTGATGCAAATTCCAGGTATGCAAGAATGATCAATGTCATCTAAAGATATGTAATAATAGCTTTAGACCTCTCTTGGCACTTTCCCAGTGACCTTCTAAGGTTATCTAGTCCAACCCCTTGCAATCAGCAGGCATGTCTCTAACTAGATCAGGTTCCTCTGAAACAGAAGTGTTAAGTGTCTTTTTTCCTCAAGTGAATTTTCTGCAAAAATATTGGCAGCAGGTATTGCTAACATTTGTTAATTCCAGGAAGGCAGACAAGACTTCATGTGGAAGATCTCTATCCCTTTGATACTTCAGCTGGAAAAAAATATGGGCAACTGAAGTGCTGGGGCCTGAGTTGTGAGCCCCAACCTGGAGCTGGCCTGTGAATAAGTCACAACCTAGCAGAATGTTTTGGTTTTCCTATTGGCTTCATGTTCCAGAGGCAGAACCTGGCCCACCTGTGGCTCTGTGGCTC